>JACSYO010000412.1:2865000-3000000 GCA_016806645.1 Ophiodon elongatus
GCTAACTGACCAAAGTCAAATACACTGCTGAGTAAATAGGTGCATGCTGGATGCTAACATGCTCATGGTGGATCTTGTAGGTGACTTCTGCGTCCACTTAGGCTCTTTTACCTTCAGTGAGGTTTGTGAGGCCTTTCTGCTGTTTGTGGCAATAATCCCTGATGTGACTGCAGAGCTTCATTCAACTTGAAAGCTGATGGGCTGGTTATAGCCTATAATGCACTGAAAATAAACGAGCAGAGAAGTTGAACCTGAAGGAGACTGTGGAGGACTTCAGGGTGCACAAGACTCACAGAACGACGTTCAGACAGGTGAGTACAACAACACATCTATTAACAGATGGTTTTCCTGAGGAGGAAGTCAACTTAGCATTTGTGTGCTGGCACTACACATGCACAAACTGTGCAATCTCTTATATATGCATTGCTTTAATATGTGTTTTTGTGGCCACAGCAACTGTGGAGTTTGTATGGTTTATACACGTCTGTGTTGTTGCTTTGTGATATTTTATTCTTATGTCAATTTTATACAAAGTGTCAGGCTATTTAATTTCTGTAGTTTAAAGACGCTTGTTTCACCTGCCGTGGTTTCCATTCGTTATTTGGCCTACTGTCTTGAGTTTCTTTTCTTTTCTGATGGTGGTTGAACAGTTATAGTTGATAATCAGTTGTATGCAGTGCCATCTATAGAAATGGAATATATTGTTTGTTTGGACATAAGGGTTCTGTTGTGTCATGTGTATGTACCTACATTGACATGGTAATGCACTATATTTATAGCCTAAATGTGTTCTTTACTTTAAAAGGTCTATCATATAACATTTTCTTTTATTTACACCGCCACACCCCTTCCCCCCCTCCCCCACTACCACCCCATCTCAGTACATTTTTACAAATTTTAACTTGAGTAAAGATCATTTAAAGTAACATGACTTTTACTTATAATATTCTATACTCTCCAACCCTGCTCTCTTCTGAATTAGCATTTGAAAATGTATTATCAACTTAACAGAAATCCTTTTTAAATGATCTGATGGAAGAGGACAATAGCTGTTTTGCTGGACAGTGTTTGTTGTTCTATCTCTACCTCGCTCCTGTATGATGTTTAATGTGTTGAATATATTCATGATGGAAACCCCAGCGGCTGCTTGAGTTTCCTCACCTCACTTTCTCCCTCTTACTATGAATTAAACAGAGCGATAGCGAGAAGAGGGTGGTGGAGACAGATAGAGAGGGAGAGAGAGAGAGAGAGAGGGAGAGAGATGTGGTAAATTACATTGTCAATTCAAATCCTGCCACTAATGCATCTCATTGAGTTTGTGTCGCTGTCATCCCGGATGCTCAGTTATCTGTGTCAGTGCAGCCAGCAGAGGAGGGCTGCCTTGTTAACAGCACTGCGAAAAGCAGCACAAAGTTTAGCTAGCAAACACGCCCTGAGCCAGGACGAGAGAGGAGAGACAGTGGAGATGAAGTAGACGTGCAAGACATGAAAAATTCATCTTTCATACATTAGTGTGTATGTGTGTGCGTGTGTGTGCGTGTGTGCGTGTGTGCGTGCAGAGCTGTATCAGTTTAATTACAGCCAGCCTCCATTCCGACACGGCCTCTTTCCTACGCAAATTAAAATATCCATGTAACTTCTCTCACACACATAATTGACGTGCACACACTCAAAAGTAGCAGCGCCACACACATGCACACTACCCCTGTTGTAGTTGTCAGCCCCTGTTCGCTCACCAACCTCCACACCCCCACCCCCCCAGCCCCCGTCCCCGTTCCTCGTCCTCAAAACTATTTGAAAATCAATTATCTCAACAAACCAGCTGTAAGGAGTGGGTGCCAGCCACTTACTCCTGAAGTGAATAACTTATTTGAAATTCATTATTGTGTCGAGCGGTGCGACAGGGCCCTCCAAGGCTCTGCATTTCCCATTCCCCTCTCTCTCTCTCTCTCTCATTCAGTGTCTCTCTTTCTTTACATAAACTAACTACTGTGCTGGACCGATCATTTTTTCTTCTCTCATGCCTCCTCCTCCCCTCCTCCTGTCATGCAATTTTAACCAGCTGAGCGCCACAGACATGAGCACACACATATACATATACATATACACACACAGAGCTTCCTTGATTGGTTCACCTCATTTATTTATCACATGCAAATCATGGGACGCCCAGAGATGTTTTCTCTCCTGCCTGCTTCTACAGGCATGAATATGGATGATGGGAGCAAAGTAAGGTTGAGAAGGGAAGGAGGGGGCAAATAGGGATATACATTCTAGATTTCTTTCATCATTTGATACCTTTATTTGATAAATAATGATAAAACACTTTATAGTTCATACAGCCATTACTACTGTGTACTTCTGCACTTTTGGTCTGGGGCTTTTTTTCATGGTTTGGTTCTTATTTCTAATGAAATAAATGTTAATGCCACAGCATCCAATGACAATTGCACAAAGCAAGGTCCATAAAGAATTTGTTTTAAGATGTAGATGCTCGTTGAGATGTAGATGTGAACACGTTTCCAGTGTTTAATGATTTTTTATGACTTTTTTTACCTCACGAGGAATGGAACCACGAACACACACACACACACACACACACACACACACACACACACACACACACACACACACACACACACACACACACACACACACACACACACAGACTGGTCATGGACATTAGCAGCATGGCCGGCTGAGAAGCACCTGTGTGGAAGCATTGGGAAAGTGAGTAGATGCAGTGTCACTACTGCTTTTAACCTTTTTTTCTTCCCTTTTCATTCCCTTTGTCCCCGTCTTGCTCTTCTCTCCTTTTTTTCTGTGTCATTCTTTAGCACACTGTATGACTTTCCTTCTCACAACATATATCTCTCTTGATAAAGAGAGAGAGTAAATGCGTGTGACAGGGCTGTCATGTATGTTCCAGCAAAGGCCAGCGAGAGCCGGTGCCGAGACAGGAGGTGTCATATCCGTACATCTCTCTCTGTTTCTGCCACCAGCTGGACTCTTCTTCTCTCTCCTTTTCTGTCACACTCTATCTCTCTCCCATCCTTTTCTGTCCTCTGTGGCTCTCCTCCCTTCCTGTGTTTCCACTATCACACTTATCAGCTTTTTCCCTCGACAGATCTCACATGATGCTCTGTCCCTCCCTGAGACTACATCCACACTAAAGTCAGCTAAATGTGTGTTTTTAGGTTGTTTTATTCAAGAAGAAGAATTTTAAATAAATGGCAAAATCAAATTTTTCTTATTTCCCCCTTATGGTTAGCAAATCATGTGTACACACAAATAAACGTCTTGTAAGTAGTGGGACACAGCCTAGTGACTCTCCTGAATCTCAGCTTGCTAAACCACAATTAAATAACCTCCATCTTCACTGTTAATGTGTTTCACTATGGCCAAAGTCACCATTCAGTTGGTCTTATTTACATCATTTCAGTTACTGTGAAAAGTTTTTTTGTTATAGCTAAATCGTACCTGTTTTTCGAGTGAAAGCTAAAATAAACATGTTAAAGACACAAGGTTATTGTGTGAAATTAGTGATCAAAAATAGGAGGAATAGTAAAGAAAAGAAAAGAGAGAGGCAAAATGGTTTACTGCCACAAAGCTTCCAAACAAGCTTATGTCATAATTTTCCAGAAGCTCCAATTTCCCTATCCACACAAAAAGTGAGGCTATCATTTTTGAAAAAGTCAGTTTTAAGGTGAGAAAAACACTGGCTCAGTGTGGGCGAAGGCTCGAAACGTAGAGAAAAAGATGAGTGTTGTGCAGGTTAATGTCGGTGTACACTATCTCTAGAGAAGTGACAAGAGGCCCTGGTTCTCCTCATGTGTCCAGCTTTGTTGTACTCGTCCCTAGCTGTTATTTGTATTTCTGTGAGTCAAATTCCTTGTATGTGCATGCATACTTGATTCAGATTATTCTGATTGTGAAAGCATCTCATCAGCAGTTCAGCAGCAGTGCATCTCAATCCTCTATCAGTGTCTACAGGATACTATCAGCCACAGCCCCTGTATGTGGCCGAGCAAAGCTGCAACGGATGCTTCGGATCCTGGTAACGTATGGAAAACACGGATGAAACGCAAGTAACTGCATGGCCTGTGTAGACAGCTGTATTGAGTCAAACTGAAACGTTTCTATTCTGTCAGATGCGCAAGATGGACAGCTGAAAAACATGGCTGAAACACATTCCTGTGTTGACAGCATGACAGACAAGAGTGACTTTCTCTATAGATGCTTGTATTGCCTCTTCACAATAGTTCTGCCGGAGATAAAGAATAAAAAAATACATATGTTGCCAAACAACACTTTGGCTGTGGAGGGAGGGCCCGAATGAAATTTTATAACTTAGACTTCGTCACCATTGTCAACCCCTCTGTCTCTCTCTGCTTCACTCATCCTACTGTCTTTTTCCATTTTTTTTCTTTTCCTTTCACTTTTGACCACACTCCGTCACCAACAGGGATGTGTATCCATGGACCCCGTGTACATGCATGCGCAAACTCATAGGTATTGTATGTATGCATGCAAGTGCTTGTGCTGCACACATGAATTAACACACCTACTGTACATGTCTGTGTGTATGTGACTCCAGCCTTTGGGCGACGCAACAGCAGGAAATTGGCCAGCTGAGCCATCAGAGTAAAATGGGGTCAAATTGGCCTTTCAACTAGCCTTAATCTTCCAATCATTCCTAAAACCCACCTGCCGCTCCACAATGAAGCTCTACTCCAAAACCCACAGCAAATAGCTAATTTCAACATTTGATGAAGACAGAGAAATATACCAGAACATGTGTGTGCATGTCCTGCATAAGTATGTCGAAGTGTCTGTTCATGTTGTGTTTAACGTTCAGCTCTCTGTGCCCACATGATTTGTGCGATCGCTTTGCCCATATTCACGTACCCATTCTTGGGAGTGAGTGAGGGAGAGCCGCGATCAATGCCAAAACCATTATGGGACACGCTTTGAGTAGAGCAGCCCCATTTTAGCAATTTGGCAGTGGCCGAGGCCCGCATATGGAATTATTTGATCAATAGTCTTGTAGCTTGATAGAGAGGAGTAAATTATATGATCAATGTTGTGTACAATTTCGCTACCTTCTCACTGTGTCGAGAGTTTCTGTTTGTGTGTGTGTGTGTTATTATTTTTGTGTTTGAATCAGTGTTTGTTTGCAGACATACCAGCGCATGTGTAGGTGCGGAAATGTAATTCCTGAATGCTTTTGTGCATACATTGTCTGTGTGCTGTTGTTGCGCAATTTACTTTCCTACTTCTCGGAATAAAAGGGCTCGTTTCCTCAGGCTCTTTGTATATTTTTCGTTCGCTTTCTGGACATAATATGCTCTGTTTTGAGAGTGGAAGCAGACAGGGATATCAAATGGCAGAGATGAAAATAGAATGAATGGGGAGTAGAGGAGACTAGCTAAATTATTGATGTGTATCATGGTGCCTATGAACACACAACACACAGAGCCATCTTTTTGGTTATTCACCTCCAATAACACACTCTTATCACTCCAACAACAAGTACACCTCTCATACACACATTCATATTCACTCACAATAATACATATAAGCATATAGGCCCACGTACAAAAGACCATGGCAGTTTGCTGTAACGTCTTTTCAAAAGGACTCATAAGCTTGAAGTGGCTCAAGTATAGGAGGTAACTTCTAATAGCCTATGCACATGCACACAAATATATACACACACCTGTATTCTGAGTCCATGCCTGTCTCTGTGGATGAGATCACTACCCTCTCTGTCACTCTGAAAGACCGCCTGTGTGCATCTTAACCTGAGTGTGAGTGTGAGTGGCGTACATCAGGGCGAAGCGATACCTCTCCTCATTTTAGGTTCATAGTCGTGTACGTGTCATGAAATTCGCAGAGAGACAGCCTGATAGCCTGGCAGAGAGGCCTCGCTTTGAGCCTGATTTGTTTTCGTTTTTTCTGTCTCTCTCTCTCTCTTTCTCTCCTGTCACATGGTAAAAGTTGAACCATCAGGGGAACGATAAGCAAACGACACGAGGAGGTTGGGGCAGGGAGAGAGAGGGATGGGTGGATGGAGGGAGGTAGGGACACATGAAGGAGATGGGAGAGAGAGGGAGCGACACAAAGGAGAGCCTGTCACACTCACTTAGATGCTGAAATATTAAAGTGAGCAGTCAGGTTGTAATTTTCCTGAGAAAGCCGAGGGACGAGGGGGATAAGTGAAGCGAGAGAACGAGGGAGGAGGGGGGACGAGTGATAGAGACACGGAGAGAGGAAAGGTATCACCGCTGATCTCCCTTTCCTCTCTTCTTGGAAGAGACACGGTACACTTTTAATACCACTACTTTAATTAGCTTGGCTTTCGGTCTGTCTCTTGCTGCTCGTCTTCTCCGCAAGATGTGAATAATTCAACAGGAATGGTGTACCGCTGCCTGGCAAAGACAGCAGGCCCACCAATCTGCAAAGTATCTGTGATAAAGAAACAGAGAGACAGAGAGACAGAGAGACAAAGAGACAGAGAGAGGCCAAAATAGAAGGTCTTCAACATTAGACGGCAGCCTTTGCTTCTCTAAAACCTCAAGACCTTTTGTCCCAGTCTAACAGATCAAATTATTATTATTACCTCTGCCGGGATATACTGAAATATGTTGTGTGTGTGTGTTTGTGTGTGTGTATGTGTATGTGTCTGTGTATGTGTATGTCTATGTGTGTGCGTGAGTGAGTGTCTGCGGGGGCGGGAGCGTGCATGAGTGTGCTTCCCTGTGTCTTTCCACCGCTAATCTTGTATACTGCTGTACCAAAGAGTATACTATTTTTAAGTTAAGCTTTACTTTAGTTAAGTTAAGATGTTCAAAGATCTCTCTTGGTTGCAGAGATTCACACTTTCTCAAAACACCTTTTATTGCCTGTTTTATTGCCTCTGATTGACAGCTGACTCCTCAATCACCACTCTTAACTGGCTGCCGGCTGGCAGGGGCATCTAGTGATCACACAGCTGAGTGCATCGCCACTGCCCTGCAGAGGTGCTCGTAATTGCATACAAACTTGCTGCACACTACATACTCGATCTGCCCTGCATACTGCCTATATGAATGATGGTCTTAAGGCACCCCGCCAGCTCTGTCACGTCTCTGAAAACGTTGCAGCAAATTTTCAAACACGCATTATTTGGATAAACTGATCACATATTGGGACACATATTAAAACTTAATAAAGTGAGCTTAAATAGTTTGCTCAGTAGACTAGAAGCCCAAATAAATGCTTCAAGTTGCCGATGCGCCTGTGAGATGGAGCTGAGACGCGGGCCTGCACAGAGACCTCTGCAGAGATTACAATGTCAGCATATCCGTGAGACAATGCGAATGAAAACGGATAAACTTGCAGTCTTGACAGGGGTTAGCCAATTTTGGGTTGTATACATTCAATAAAACATTATAGCAGTGGTCGTTGCAGACACATTCTGCTACTGAGTGCACTTTTCTAATTTTAACAATATCTGTTCAAGTGCTTTTGGATTTCTGCTGTGGTTCAAATTGTAAAAGCATGGTTAATTTGAAGGATAAACACACTGTATGTGAGGTTGACGTGACTGGGTGCCTTCCCCTCTGCTAAAAGTTTAGATGAGCTGCTAAACAAAACAAAAAATGATAAGGCCAAACCCAGTTCATCCTGATAAAGGGCTTTTTTCTTATCCTTTATTCCCAGGAAAATGGACACAGTGTTTGGGTTTGGTGGTTATAGGTGAATGTTCAGATGTATTTGTGTGCAGTTTTGTCTTGCAGCTCCATCAAGCATACATGTGCTTCTTTGTGCAAGTTATCCTGTGCCTGAATGTGTGTGTAAGGGGGTGTTTGTGTGTCTTGTTACATTTGACTTTGTGTGTATATGCCGGTGTGTATTCATGTCAGCCTCTGCTTAGCTCACCAATTTGGGTCGTTGAGGATGATATGTCAGGACACTGCAGGTTGGTGGTTTTGTTTGTGGGTGGGGTTGGGGGAAAGATGGGGTGAGAGGAGAAACAGTGATGTAGTTTCTCTCACATATCATCACGTTGATATTGCATGTTCTTTTTATGTATGTGTGTGTGTGTGCATTTGTTATGGCAGCCTGTCAACCTGCACCCCAACTCCCAAAACCACTCCTGTCCCAGCCTCCCCAGCTAAGCAGCATCACTGTCTGGATGGGTACGCCTGGTGACTGAGGGGGCCGCGGTGTGCTTAGGCTGAGTTGGGCAGTCCCTGTGTCAGCCCTAGAGCCCTCACTGTCACTGCTGGAGGGGAGACAAGGGACGACCGAGACACTGTCTCTCTCTCTCACACACACACACAGAGAGTGATATAAGCAGTGCTATGCCTCTAGTCATCTTTCAGCTTTTAAAGAAGTTTTAATGAGTTGAGAATAAATAGAATTCCTCCCCCCGTTCTCGATTGCTCTCTGTCCATCTTTGTTTATGTCTCCCCTTTGTGTGACTTGTCTCCATTCCAATCATAGCTCGCTTCAGCGATCGCTGAGTCAGGTCTGAAATAGAATCGACATGGCAGCCTGAGTCAGCCAGGACAGCGAGCCGAGCGCAGATTAGTCATCCTGGCGAGGTGCTTTTGTCCAAGGACGATGACAGATCTATGAAATGAACGGGGTAGTGATGCATCGGGGGTGTCTGCCTGTCTCAACTAGGGATTACAGATACTCCTGAGTGTGTGTGACCATGGTCGTGTGAGTGTGTGTGCATCGGTGTGTGTGTGTTTATATCCAGCTCTATAAAAAGACATGACTCTATAGCTCAATCTCCAAATCAAAGTTAAAATTACTTCGGAGTGATCCGGACACAACATGAAACACTGAGACAAACAGAAGTGAGTTGGTCAGAGGGAGTGAAGTAAAGAGTACAGATTGTCCTCTTGTCCTGATTTATTTGCATGTGTATTTTGCTATTTCCTCCCCCCTGGCTAGAAGCGGGGCAACAACTTCTCCCACAGGTACGAGGCCTGTTTTGGAGCTTCCCAATCAAACATGTTCCGCAGCCACTAATCTTGTTTGCGACTAGATCGGTCATTGTAATCCTTTCCACAACAAATAGACTTCTACAGCACACAGTGAAATCCAACCCCGACCAGTTTGAAATGGGCTCTCCCCTAGGGTATCAAGGGTATCGCCCCTTGAACATCTGTCAACAAGAGATGCTGTCGGACTTCCCTATAACTTTGTCAAAACAAATGGGTGCACCTCTCTGCGTATCATCCACCGTTATCTTTATTATGATGAATGTAAAACATACTGTCGCTTTGTTTACATGTGTGACAGGCTGCGAAAACAAGTATTCATCCCTCAAGGGAATGGCAATAAGCTGCTCTTGTGAGCTTGTTGTGTTTAATATCTAAAAGTATAACAAAATATGATTATGTTTGTCATGTAAGACTTACTTTGGATTGTCAAAAACTCAAATTTGTTGTCATGGTGCTCTCTATAGGCAAAATCTGTACAGGCTCATTCCAGTATTGTTTAGATTTCCCTAACTTTACGTCAACTTAAGGGAAACAAATTAAAAGGTCAATATTTCCAAACCAAAATTGTATTCCTCGCAGTGTGGAGACAGCCTTGACAGAGTATTTAGATCTTCATATATAAAAACATGTATCAGATATTTAGATATTTTTACAGACTTTCATTTGTTCTCTGGTCAAATATTTCAAAGGGTTTAAGGTTGTTGGTGGTAATTAGACTCATGCCCTCATTATTTCTACAGTTTTTGCTACTTTCCTGTTAAATGTCATCTTAATATTTGATTCAGATACTTCATCCCACAAATCCTGAGTAGAAATTGGATTATACCAAAACTCTACCAGGTACAGGCTCATCATGATCATCAGGGGGATTATCAGATCAGTCAAAAATACAAAATGACATTGCACATTCAACTTTCTCACAAGCCTCCATCAAACAAAAAATATTATATGGGAGAAACAAAATCTAGAAATAAATATTTTTTACAAGGCAATTATAAATTGTCCCTCATGTTACAGTAGAAGTAATAACATGTTTATGTGAATGAACAGGTTCTAAAGCTGCTTGTTGGACAGTTTCCAATGGAAAACAGATGGCCTCAGCATTGCTGTTAGTGTTGTGTTGACAATAGAAATGTCCCGGCTGATTTAGGGACTTTGGAGTGAGCTGCCGTGTTTTGATGACACACACACACACTTACTCAACCTTGTCCCCCTCTAACCTGGACTGAGGAGGTGTATGTGAGCGAGTGACTGATTAAATCAACTTTCATTTCTAATTCTCCTCAGACCCCAGATGTTATCCTGCACCATCACTGCTGAGGGAGGAGGAGAGGTAGGGGATAGGGGGGAGATAGGATGGCAGAGAGGGGGAGAGATTCAACTGCTTGGACTAGAAGCTGCTTTTGTAGTTTAATGGTGACAGAAATAACAAGATATACATGTAAAGTATCACACACCAAGTGTGTGTGTGGTTGGGGGGGTTGATGGGGGAGAGAGGTTTAAGTCAGAGTCATAAGAGAGGTTTTCTTTATTTTCCTTGACATTGCTTTCTTTTTGCCTCTTGCAATCTTCCACTGAAAGGTCATGCGGCTCATGTCTGTGTACCTTTGGTTGTGGCTTCAGGGAAGAAAACTGACTGAGTGTAGGAGATGAATTATAAATCTTATTATATACATAAACGTTGGTCTGTTGACAGTTTGTGCTGCTCGGTGCTAGAGCCGGGCATTCTCTTAAAAGCTTCAGCATTCAGATCGCTTCGGTCCCACGGACTTGCAGGTCAGCTAAAACTATTTAAATGCCAAGACACTTTGGAGGATCTAGGCTGTTTTACACTGAGGTATAGTCTGAGGTCACTAAAAGCAAACAATACTGTTTTCACAACAGGAACCTCTGTTGAAACTTGTTGAGTGGGATGTCAATCAAATCTGATGGTGTAAGGCAGGATTTGTTCAGTCAGTGCATTTACATTTCATTTTTCTATTATATTTCTAATTCCTGCTCACCATAAGAGTTCAACTAGACTCTTATGGTCATATTCGTGGGCTTACTTTATATTTTTTAACTTGAGAATATGGATGCATTGTCAGACAATCTGACAAAGTCAGAATATAAGACAGGTTTTAAACACGTCAACAGTTTAGACAGTTTTGCCGACTTTATTTGGAGATAAAACCACAAGTGAGATCACACACAATTTTGGTAACAACCCCTCATTGTACAGGAAGGTATAAAAGGTCAAAGGTTGAACCAGGATGACCGTATATTGTGATGCATGTTCTTAACATAGTCTGAATAATAATCTTATTGTTCGCTTTCATTTTCTCTTTAAAATAAGTTTAGCTAACCTGTTTGTCTGACCTCTCATGTTTCTTGCCCCCTCTAACTTCTTTTTAACGATGACAACAGATAGATACGATGGCCAACATTATGGAAATAGAACCAATGTTGTAATAAACCAGAACCCTCCTTTAAACAAATCAATTTCAGCCTTGGTGCAACACTTAAACTGAACTTTCACCTTAACTGCAGTTAAAGTATTTGAAAATGTAGTGAGCCTTTTTCATAAGCTTGTGTGCAGCTTGAAATTCTTGGCCTGAAATGGGATCGTTTTAAAGTACATTTATAAATGGCCCCAAAGAGGATTCCCAAAGCTATTGTTGCCTTAGATAACAAGAGCAGCAACAGTGAAAATGTATCTTCACTGTAGTAGGAATAGTAGGAATTCATAATTTCCTACTATTGTGTGGATATTGTATGAATAAATTAACACACACACTTGCACACATTAAAGTGGACTACCTAAGCTGAATCAGGCAAGAGGGAGGTGAGTTTTTATAAAGGAGTGATTTTATCAGTCTCCTTCCCCTTCCTCCCCTCTGTCCTCCTCCTCCCTCCTCCTTTCATAGTGGATGGTGGTGAAATATCAGTATTGTTTACGCAGAAGATTAGGGCAGAATTGGGCAGAAGGCGGTTGTTCTGTGACGATGAAGATAAGATAGGGGATGGTGGTGTGTGTGTGCGCGCTGTGCTACCCCGCCTTATCTTGGCAGCAGGCGGAGCAGCCATATGAAGTTGTTCATTGTAATTACCCGAGGCAAGAGTAGATTTCATAGGGAGATTTGGGGGAAAGAGTGACAGAATAAAAGCAAGGGAGGGATAAAGGAAAGATAATCTGAGAAAGGAAGAAAAAAAGGGAAGTATGAAGCTGCAAGGAGGAGAATGGAGAGTCAGTCTGAGTATTTTACCGCTCTCATCTGTGATATCTCAGTGCTGCCATATCTTAATGACCTTTTGTAAGTCTTACATCTTAGCCACTGTTCTAATAATCAGCATCTCATGACTCATCCCCATCTTTCCTGTGTTATTCAATCAGTGATCTTTTCTCTCGCTACCCGTCTATTGCTCTCCACTGTAATTATCACACTGGATGAGAATGTCAGGTGCAGTCGACCAGTTACTCATCTTCAAATGGAAAATCAATCCCGAATCTGCTAAACGTTATTTATATTTTTAAGGTTTGATAAAAGTTTTCAGTTTTGTACTTGCATACAATGATCTGATTTTATATATATATATATATATATATATATATATATATATAAATTAAAAAAAACTTTGATATTCTAAGCCAACAGCTTCCAGACATCGTTCTTAATTTAAACTCTGGTTGTGCATGTACCAGTACCCATGAGAAGACACACCATCCCTTCAACCTCCATCAAACTAGACTGCTGTCAAAGAATCTATGGCTTTTAAATGTTTGATATGTTGATGTAGAAGTCCTTATCAATATATCATTGAATATGTATGATATATGACCTTTTGATTTTAGCGCCTCCGTTAGAAAAGTAAGTGCAATTTGAAAGAAGAATGGGTAGATTTGTCAACAAAGTTCTGGACATACTGTAATTTGTTGATTTAAGTCTTATCAAACTTAAAGTCAGCATAGAACAGCAATGCATTTAATCAATATTATATAAGTTATGTATGTGCATTTGGGGGTATATTTTATATTTACTTATTATATATTTACTTATATTTGCCTGAAGCAACAGAATGCTGATGTTTAAATTGAGTTGGTTAGCTTAGTTTATAGAACCAGCAAAACTCTAATCAGTGACTCTAAGAGGATGCAGTATGAACATGGAGTCTGACGATGTTTCTTTCCTCCATGGATCATCAACTTTTGTCACGTTATGTCTGAGATGTCAGCTGAAACAGTGGTTGAACTGCTCATGACCCTGTGACGAGGAGTTGCAGATGTTGCTTTGTGCTACATCTGTGGGTCACGGGGTGAAAAAGAACCCAATGAAATCATTTACGTTGGTCATTTTTCGTGGAAGAATTCCTTGGATCAGAATTATAAATTCCTCTAAGGTGTGGATGCAAAAGGTGAAATCAACTTTCACCATAACATTTTCTTTCATTGTTAACCACCTATTGCTCTTTTTTTACGTGCCTGTTTCATTGACTGTATTTCTCTCTTCTATAAACCACGTGAAGCTGAAGACAAAGCAGTGTCTAATAATAATGTGTCTGCCTTTCACTGTAAATGTCACACTGAGAAATAATCACAGTTGATTGTATGCAGTGATAAAGGTCATGGGATTTTGTAAAATTATCAACTACTATAATTCAGATTGTTACATTATCTGAATTTATACTTTCTACGTTGGGCTGGAGATGTTGCTCGGTGTAGAAAGTCATGATGCAGGTCTTTCTGATCTCTGAATGATGACCACGGCCATTGTTACAACAAGGCAGTAGTTTTAGATTGAAGACTTTGGGGTTGTGCTTTAGTCTTGGCGGGCAGTAACAATGACGCAAACATCCTTGTTCGCTTTTGGTGTGGTTTTATCAGTCAAGATTTGTCCATCCCTTATTCATCAAGCTTGTACCACGTGACACTTTTTAGCCTTGATTACTATGGAACTACCAGTTGTTGATTCTACATGGGTAATGAATTACAAGCATTGCCTACTTTGGTGTCTATGCTAGCAGCTGCTACATAGGGGATGTTTGAGGCACGGTTCAGTGGGGAAATGAAATGGAGGACTTTCCTTTTAGTATCTATGCTTTTCTTGTTCTGCACAACTATTGTTAAGAAAAAAAGGATGCTGATAGAGCAAGACCCAAGTCAGGCTACAGTAACCTAGTAGCAGCTTTGTAACCGGTTTTGAAAAATGAAACTTGTTTTCCCACAAAATTTATCTCTGTTTTTGTGCGAAAGAGAAAGATCTTAAATACGTCTAATTATAGGAATAATACTCCGTTGTATTTTGTGTAGCTAAGCAACCAACAGCAAAGTCGAAAAATCTGCTTCCTGTTTAAACCGACCCACACATGAACAGTGTACGTGGATGCCCTTCTTTTTCTGCTGTGGTATTATGAGCGGAGGTTATTTCTAAAATGGTGCTAAAATGCTCGTGTGCACTGATATCATACATATTGTTTTAGTGTGGATGAAGCCTAAGAATGGTAGAAGAAGCTATTTGTTTTGCTCCATATCTGCAACAGATATCTTGTCTTATCTGAGCCGTTATCTACACACATTGTCAACACTATTTACTGACACACACTTATACGGCACACTTCACATCACTTCACCATTTAGCCCCACATTAGCTCCACCAGAAGCTAACGTAGGCTTTTAAACCCTCACTGCTGCTCTCCAGATGTGTTTGTGTGTGTGTGTGTGTGTGTGTGTCTGTGTGTGTGTGTGTGTGTGTGTGTGTGTGTGTGTGTGTGTGTGTGTATGTGTGTGTGTGTGTGTGTATTGTGGGTTCCTTGGAGACATCCTTACCTGAGGGAAAGTTGAAACTTTTCTCTTCAGTTGAACGAGCGGAGCAGGACACTTGCCGTAGGCAAAGCAGACTGGGTGTAGAGGAGATTGAAGGGAAGAGCAGTGGAAAAATATTTCATCCCTTGATTTCAACTTATTCAACGTCAATTCACCAGTGATTCAGTTGTGTTTGGTACTGTAGGTCAATGCCTTATTACTTTCACAGTAATATCTCAATAAAGTTAGGGCTAATGTTTCATACAGCATTGCTATTAAGTACTAAATGTACTTCTTTTTGGGCTGTTTAAGAGAAGCAGAAAGCCTCAGTTGAAGGTCAAATTCCTTTGATAAATCATGTTTGAGTGGCAGTGAGGCTTGGCTCGCAGGTAAACAAGGCCTGAGAAAACACTTCAAAGTGGAATTCAAAGTTTTGGCCAAGGGGGCACACATTGTTCTTAAAAGTTTGAACCAAATCTACGCAGGAAAGTGCAAGCTAATATCTCAAAATATCGCCATCTGACTTTGATTTATTTAATTAGTTTGTTCAGAAGAGCGTCTGTTGGGTGACCGAGTGGAAACTGAAAGCCATGATCCTTCCTCTTAGCAAAACAATTTCTCACAAACTGAAACATTTGCCCCCAGACAGTGCACTCACACTCACACATTTTAATGATTTAACACTTGTTCTCTGCTATAGAAATGTCTATAACTCACCTACAAAGTCAAGTAGTCAATCATGTCTCAATCATGCCATTAAAACTCATGAGTTTTAAAAATGTATTGCACAGATTTTGTTATATTATGTGAAAGAAATGACCTAAACTGCATCAATAGCAAATCTGTGGAGTTAATGCTGGTGCTATAGACACTGGAAACTTCATGACTTCCGTACAAAGGGGCACAATGATTAAAAATGATTCCATCTCCTTTGATAGAGATTTAGGGTGTGCTATAGAAGACTTGCTCCTTGTTTAAACGATTAACGATGTAACATCTACGGTTTTCAAGGTTGGAAAGTTATGCTCTTGAGCATTGCAAACAACAGCAATGGCTGCTGAAAATACAACAGGCAACGATTCCTTTCATTGGATGATGAGACATTATTACTATAAAGTGCTCCTTCCAAAGCACTTTGATGTCACCACAGGAATGTCATCATTTCCTCACCGCGAGAGGTGCATACCATGCCTTTGTGACCATTTAATAGAGAGAAGTGAAGGTCCACAATCTTGCTAAGAATTGATAAGATTTTGCTAAGAAGTGGAAACTGAATGTTATTGTGTGTAGGCTATCAGTGAATAGGGCTTTGTGTTGTCCTCTCTCGTCCTTTCACCACCTTAAAACTGGAGCACAGTGTGTGTTTTTGTGCATGTCTGTCTAAAGCAACCTTGCTATGTAAAAAAAAAAAAAAAAGAAGCTCAGTCAAACTGTTTTGCTCATTCTCTTTCTCTGTCCCACCCACCATCACTCACTTATACTACTTTCAGTGTGACTACAGAATGAATTTTAAATACTATTGTTTGGATACTGCAGATAAATCCCCTGTAGTGTAATAATGTCAGAAATGTTTTTAGGAAAATCGTGAAAAAATCTGTTGAAAATGAAAGAAGTGTAATCACAAACCAGCCTAATGGCAACAAATGGCAAATACTATACAAACCAGGAACATCTCCACGTCCATCTTTGTTTATTTTGCTTTATATATAAACTTGTTACCTTAATCTAGGCAATCACTGCAATCAGGTTATAGTGTATAAAATGTTCTCAGTCAGAGCAACAAGTCCTACAAATCTGCGGTGTAGTAGTATGTTGGTAGGTGGTATAGGCTGCCTGAAAGTGACTTGTGTACAACCATAACCCTTTATTGAAAGAGTAACTGCACACTTTCTTTAAGCTATAAACTTGAGAGGATCTTGTCAGGTACACATATTGTTTTGGGCATGTTAACAGATGACAATCTTACACAAGCAGAGAAAAACTGAAAGAGAGAGACATCCCATATGTTTGGGTCATCTGCGGGACAAGAGGTTCCAGGATTAAGCGTGACTCTTGTTGACGTGCTGTTTTTCCTCCCTGCCTCCCGTCCTCTCCATCATTTGCAGAGGGGTGGTAATGCTCCGCTCATCTATCATTCATCAGTGCTGACTCTGATCCACATCAGACGATCCACATTTAGCTCCCCCTGCGTCCTCATACTCCCCCTCTCCCTCGACCCCTCGTTCTGGGTCTGCCTTTGGCTTTCACTTGTTTCTGTCTCACTGTCTTCTCTCTTTATTTCTCGGTTGGCTCATCGCTGTATCTGCTCTGCCTCCATCTCTGTTTCACTCTTCTTTCTTACAAGGTCTGCTTTTGTTTTTTGCTTTTCCCCACTTAAGTCTCACTTCTATCATTCTCAGTCAATTTTAGATGATGTAAATGTTTCTGTTGCCAATGACACTGAACTATTTTAGGGTTTTCCTTGATTGTCCTTGTCCTCTTTTCTCATCTGTCTCTCTCTCTCTTTCGGTCTCTGTTAAATTCACACACACTCAAACACTCATTCACCCCCAGGTCTTTTTTTTCTTCCATTGACTTTGAATAAAGCAGTCGAGGTGAGTGAACTCAAGCGCTCAAAGACTAACTACTGACACTCTACCAGGGACATTCCCAAAGGCAGCGTTTTATTTGACACTCAGCCAATCAGCTTTTTGCTTCTGCATGACTGACAGCGGCGGTGTCTAATTACACAGGAATGTTTGGAAGCACCCGGTTAATCCTCTAAATGCCTATCCAAAACTAAAACTCCCCACTTTGGATAAACAACAAGAACAAGTCATTGTATTTCTAACAGCATGGGTTAGGGGAGTCGGGGAAATCCCAGCTCTACTGGGACAATTTAAGTATATTTTCAGATGTGGATCAGTCTGAGTGCATTTTGTCTGTCCAGACATGTCCTGAGCAAAATAAGAGGTGTGACATTCAGAACTGTGACTATTGTTCCCAGCTGACTCTGAAAAGTGGAGATAAGTAATTGGAGATGGGTCCAATAAGCCATTAATGTGCGACGTTCGAGACTTTGCATCAAAACAACACTCATCACCTTTCAAACCGCTCCCATAAAGGTTGACTAGAGGGCAACACACACCAGCCAGTATTTTTTTTATGTTTTTATTATTTTTTTGTAGCGTTTTAGATGTCAGTCACTTGTCTGCGTCACGGGACTGATGCACTTCTTGTTCTACATTAATCCACACCAACTCAGAGAGCCTCTGATATGCCACAAATACAGTTTTATGCCATTTGTCATTGGTCCAAGACTTTTTTTTCTTCTCTTAAGCCCTTTGTGAAGTGTATTCTCCATAGACAACTGTTCAAATCACACAAATCTCCCTCTGTTGGTCTATATTTTAGTGTCAAAAACAAGATGGCTAATCTCAGGGGGTTTATGTTTAAAACTTTAACACCATATGTTGTGAATTTATTACCAATATCTATAATGTTGATCAATATGAGCTTTCCAGTTTCACTGTGACCATGTAGAGTTGCGGTAAAAATAAATAAAATACAATTAATCCGTAAATAAAATAAATGCAGTTTTCTTCCTGTGCACTCATTATGGAGCCTTCTCTGAATAGTAGAAGTATCTATTTGAATTTCTGAGACTAGTCAGCTAGGTAAAGAGAGTTGGTTCTGAAGTGGGTAGTGGCCATTACACTGTTTGAAGTCTCATGTATGGTGTTGATTTCAGGTCAGTTTATAGAGCTCAGAAGGACTAAGGCCAGAAAAGTTTTCGCATACAGACATCACCAAAAAAGCGACCACGCTCCAAATGCAACAGTTAACAATGTGGCAAATGCAGGATAAAAACTGGAAGCACAACTATTTCCCACTGAGAAAAACACAGTGGTCAGTCTCCTTGACAACAGCGCAGAAGTGCAACTGGAAACAGTGAATTATTTTAAGGCTATAGTGGCTTCTTGCTTCTAGTAGCTGGTTTTACATGGCAGCTAATGGGTTGCTTACATCCACTGTTCGTGGTTTGACCGTGTATTACCGATTCTTAGATTAAATAAACAATCCCCAGAGTGCAGGCTCTGCCATCGCTTTATGTTGTCTTGGGAATAGCGGAGCCAGCAATGAAGACAACGAAGGAGCATAATAGCAGGTCGTTTTAGAGATAAAGAAGCCCAGGCGTATTGTGCAGTTGTCAAACCAGAGTTGAGCTAGATGTGACCTGATTTGCCTACGTTAATATCACATGGCATTTCAAAATTAGCAAGGTGGACACATGGGAGTCCAGCCACTGTTTGCTTTGCTTAATGGTAGTGCACTAGTAGGTCTACTTCTGTCTCTGTGCATGTATGTGTGTGATCTGTCTGCACTTGTGTGGCTAAATGTGGTTATGTGCGTGCAAGCGTACAATGTCATACTCCATACTCCACATTTTTCCATACAATGCAGTTCATCATATTGTATTACACAATGAAAATCCTCCAACCCAGAGAGCTAAAATATACTGTAGGAGTAGGAAACTGACAATTCTCATCAACCTGTGTCTGAATGACAGTGAGCATAGAGGGGAGGAAGACTATAGAAGAGATGGAAAAAAAGAGGAAGCAGAGATTGGAGGTGTGAGAGGAGACAGAAGTGGAATGAGGAAGAAAGGGGGAAAGTTGAAGAGGAAAAGTACAGAAAAAATGTGCAAAGACAGCAGGGAGGACATAAAGATAGAGAAAGCGGAAGCGGCGAAGCAAACTAAGAAGTGTATCCTGACCTCGTTGCTCCAGCTTTAATGGAAGATTCATGTTCACAGGGTCATTGATCACCTATGGGAGATGAAGAGGGAGGGAGGATCTAGAGCAGCAGGTGTGTTTGGGGAACGAAGAGGTGTGGAGGAGTGAGGTTAAAGTGGAAAGAGGGGAGGAAGGAGGGATAATGTAGGGCGGAAGAGAGAGAAAGAATTTTCAAATGTTGCAGGCGAAGAAAGGAAACAGATGAATTATTGAGCTGTGTTTTTGATGCAATGAGGAAAAGAACAGCCGTCTGTCAACTACCAACACACTCAAGGTCTGTTTCGGGGGAGATTTGGTAAAAGAAGCTCAAACAGAATCAGCTCTCACGGAGGTTCAGTGTGATGTCTCACAATGGCTTTGTGAGAGCAAAAGACATTGAGAGCATTTACATGTATTTAAGTTATCAGGTTATTGTTGGCTTTTTGCAGAGAAGTCCATACCTCTTCTTGTGCTTATGCAACTTATCCTATAGACACTACTTTAAAACAGCATAAAATAGAAATCAATCTTTTCTGATTTCTGTCAGGAAAGCATTGAATTCAGAGTGAACTACCAAAGGCCATACATTTACCACCTGTTTTTTAAAAAACAATTTGCACATAATTACATATTTTCATGCAAAAGCTTTTTCAAGATCAAATTTTCACATCAATACTCCGCCCATGCGGACAACTGTTCGCTAAGTTTTTATTGGGGTTGATGTCCAGAAACGAGAGAAAAGATCAAATACAGGCAGAGGAGTCTCTGCAGATACAGACATCATCACACACTTTTAGTGCGTCAGAAGTGATAATCGGGAGGAATTATTTCTGTATGAGTAGGATAATCCTACTCATTGTGACTTTTAATTGCCAGTGAAATAAAAAGTACAGTTTTACAGTTTTAATCCTGTGTTCATTTTTCATTTATCTCTTGTTATATGCCAAATATATGTCAAGAAATCAGCATCAGAGTATTTTTACATCAAAATCCCAATCAAATCCCTGTCTTTTCTCTTTTGTAAAACAGTTTCAAATGTTTGATGACTCTTCCTCCAATCAAGGGGGTTTACAAACAAATCATCCAATGAGACTTCGGGCAAATAGATAGCCACACCTATCATATAAAACCGCATCCGTGGATCATTGTAGTAATGTTCCAATCTGAAGGCATTTAAGGCGACACTGATGCGCAGCCCTTGGTTTTACATGGATTTAAGATTGGAGTGGAGCAAAGTACAAAACAAACTATGATGTCTACGGCACACAGCTTGACGACAGCTTCTGGCGTTAGTCCCACCTTTGCTGCTGATTGGCTAATTTTAACCCCCTATGCAGTGCTCATTGGTTTAATTGCTTTTTCAACTGAGACATCACTGTCTCATGTGGCGATACCAGATGAATGACTGAATTCAATGCAGTGGGCTGATTCAAAGGTCTGGACCCAGGCAACTTTTAAAGTATAATTTTGACATCAGCATTGACTTGATATATAAAACTAGGAATTTCTCACCCAAGACACATTTCTATTGGATCACAACAAAACACTGTTTAAATATTTCAGAAGAACTCAAAGAAATATTTTACGTACAAGAATGTCTGCATAAATTCTACAAACCATTTTATTTCTTTTTTATACTTTTATTTTATGAAAATAATAATTGAGCACCCAATCCTCTCCATTCATTTGTGAAATTTGAATACAAGAAAGTATTTCCATCTGTTTTCTGTTTACAAAAAAAAAATCAATCATAACAATGTTTGTGCTCACAAAGAAAAACTATGTTTTTGTTGTGGCAAGGTCACACAGCGAAGTTGTTTAGGGTTGAAAACGCACTGAACACACTCTTTTAGCCTTGTGCACACCCACCTACACACACACACAAACACACACACACACACACACACACACACACACACACACACACACAAATAAACTAAAACAGGCCTTTGGTGCAGTAAGATTTGCTCCTTGGCAGCAGATGAATGACACACACACTGACACCCAGACACACACTCCCTTCTCTCTTGCAGCCTTCCTACTGATCATCACACACTTGGTTGGGCCAGGAGAAAGCCAGTGTGTGTGCGTGCTTGAGTGTGTCCATATTATGACATGAGTGCTTATCTTAGCATGTGTGATTTGACGTATTATATGCCCGCTCTGTTGTTGGTGTGTGTGCGCGCGTGAATGTGTGTTTTACTCGCACTTGACTAGCCATCTATGTGAAATGAGTGCAAATGTGCCACTGAGGTGTGAGTGTGTCTGTATGCATTCTGCCTGTATGCTCTGCCAGTCTCTGTGCATGTGTGTGTGTGTGTGTGTGTGTGTGTGTGTGTGTGTGTGTGTATGTATATGTATGTCTTAGTTGGTCTTACAAGTGCCGGGGCAGTAAGCTTGTCTACCCTGGTGAGGGAGCGAGAGAAAGAAAGAGTGAGAAAGCAAGAAAGACAGAGAGTGGGGGGTCTCTGGGGGTTAATGGTGCTACATGATTACGGTCCGTTGTAGGTCAACCTGTTGTTCTCTCTCTCTCTCTCTCTCTCTCTCTCTCTCTCTCTCTCTCTCTCCCTCTCCCTCCATTCCTCCCTCTCCCTGGCTTGCACCTGCCTACTCCGCCCCAGCATTGTGCCGCTGTGAAAACGTTTAACCGATGCTGAATGAACCAGCCACCCCCCTCCTTCCCTCCCTTGCCATTCCCTTCAGTGTTAGAGAACTAGCAGGGGTGGGAGTAAGGGGGAGGCAGGATATGGAGAGATAGAGAGAATGGGGCAGGGGGGCAACAAAGGGCACATTCTCCCCTCCCCTACATACTTTGCCCCACTTCATTCTGGCCCAGCCCAGAGCAGAAGGCTTTGTTTCCGGGACAAGGCAGAAATATGGCTGATCGCTCCTCTCTTCCAAAGTGAGCATCACAGCATGGAAAGAGGGGTGGAAGGGCGGAGAGGAGAGGAGAGGAGCTGGAACGCAGGAATACAGCAGTGGAGGTTTGAAAGGTATGGACACGATGTTAATTGCTTGACAGGTCACAAAACCATCACAACCTAAAAACGTTGGCTGTAACCCTCCCTTCACACACGCACACATATGCAATGCAAGGCCTTCCACTACGCTGGAGTGGGGTCACAGCGAGCAATATTTGTATTAACTGCAATAACAACCTCAAGTTCGTGAGGTTTTCTTGCCAGTTTCACAGGGAAATGATAATGTGACAGAAAGCGCCTGAATTTTGTCCCATCTTACTTATTCTAACTCTCAATGACTTCTTTGTAACCTGATGAAAGGAATAATCAATCCTTACACCTCTTACCGAGTCACAGAGATTTATGGGAAGACACGGAGACGTGGCAGCCACAGTAGTTTCATTTAAATGATTTGTTTCTCTCAATTAACTTTATCAAGTGCCCATGACAATAATTCCATCAATAAATATCCCATGTCGTCTGCACTGTAGTTCTCACCCCTTCTGGGTCCATTGTTGGCATGGAAAAGGTGAAGACAGATATTTTTTTACCTCTGTGACATACAGTGTCTTCAGCAGCTTGTTTTCACCTGCAGCCCCCTCTATTTCTGCCTCTGTGCAGGTGGTCCAACCGGTAAGAGTCCGTAGTGTGGTGACAAGGACATGATCCCTCACTGGCATCCCACTTTGTTTTATTGGAATGCGCATTAAAACCAGAGGTACCGCTGCTGGGAATTCCACCCCAGGTATTTTGTGGTAAATAACTTTGCCCCTGCTCTAACTATGTACCACTGACCACTGATGCTATAACTTGAAGTTGTAATCATGGAGAAAATTCCACAGGTGATAGCTTCTTAATATTTAAATTGCATATAATTGCTGCTTATGTCAGCATTATAATTTGTGTAACATTTCTCTGGCATTCATGCTGCATTTATCACATGCAAGGTGTTAGCTGGCTAACTTAAATCAGTTACCCGTAGCTACAGCACATTTATTTGGAAGTGTGTTGTGACAGGCCAACCCAAAGCTGTCAGTTATCAGGCGTCACATGAATGATAGTTGACTGTGTCCAAAATCGCTGCCCACAACTACTTAAATAATAAACACTCAAAAGTTTACTCTACAATTTCGAACACTTATTAATCATCAATAATTTGCGTCTGACTGACAGGTGTTGTGTCATACAACGGTTATTGTCACTTCCACAAAATGAGAAGCATTGCATTGTCGGATTGTTAACACAATTACATTAATATATGTATAATATATATATTAAAATATGAATATGTTTCACAATCAGAATTCAGACACTCAAATAAAAAGCCAGTGGGTAAATAATGTGTAATATATAGTAAATAAAGAGGGGGTTATTTGTTTGCAGGATGTCGGCAGGTCCTTAAAACGCCGTAAATTATTTTATTATATTTTTTAGGATTTACCTATTGATATGTCTCAAATTCAAATCCGGTATCTTAATGTCTGCATGTGATTTATTTTAAGAGAGAAAATCCACTCTGCCTAACCATCAGTGACAAAATTATTATTCTACTGATGACCACTGCTGAAATATAATTACAGCTAACATGACCAGGATGTCATGTAAAATCCCAAAGGGATACATGTAGTACACAGTGTGTTATTGACATGAATAGTAACCCATTAAAGCCACCACCCTCCTATTGTTAAGTATTATAATTGTAGTGGCTCAAAGTGTTCCCAGTGGATGTCTCTTTTTGTTAAAGTTAAAAAGTAAAGATGATGCCCTTGTTCAACACACTTCATTAAAGCAGTACTGTCTCTCCACTCTCAACTTCCCTCAAGTTAAAGCTTGCAACGCTGTTGTTCTCTGAGTGGCTTCTTAAAAGGTATTCTGGGAAATGTCAAAAATCACTGACAGAAGAAGGCATAAATGAGGCAAGTTGTAAAAAATTATGATTACTAAAACGTACATTACAACACTATTTATTACAAAATAGTTTACTCCTGGAAGGCACACAGAAAGTGCCAACATCTATGGGTTTTTTTCTTAATTAACCCTGGGCCAAATAAATACATATTTAATTAATATATACTTAAATTTATATTTAGGCCATGCTTTAATATGTTATTTAACAGATAAATACTTTAAATGGAATTCGTGAAAAACATTTCCGCCACCGATTACAGTTTTTACAACATTTGAAACGCAGTTTGTACTTTAAAGAGACTTCAGTTCAGCATTTCAGCTTATCAACATTGACTAATGGAAAAAAACACTGATAAATGGTTCCCAGTGTGTAATATCCAGTGTTAAACACGTTGCTACAGTGTACTCGTGTATTTGCTCAAGTTGTGTCGGTAGCTATTATACCTTATCAGGATTTCCACAAAACAGAAAAGTTTGGTAACATTGAAAATGAAAAGATGTCAATAATTTGGTATCTGAGAAAAACTGAAGCCGAGGCTGGTTATGTTTTCATTGTTCAGTATCAGCTCTTGGCTCATTATTGTGGGGAAATGTATTTCATAACACAGTTTTCTCCCAGACCTTCCTAGCTTTCACACCAATAGTCCTCTGATATGGAAGAGGAAAAAAAAACTATATTATTTCAATACTGTATTCATTTTGCATTAAACAAGGCACATTCATTCAAGACATATTTTCACTCTGTCTCTCTCGCACAAATATCCACAGACTCACACACACATTTGAACATATCCATAGAGCGAGGCTGAAAAAACAATTACAGTTTCTCATTAAGGCACTCCTAATCCCTTTATGCAAAACACAGTTACACAAGTACACACAATGAGGAAAAAGAGAGAATGAGGGAGGGGAGGAAAGAGGAGGGAGAGTGAAGAAAAAAATGTAGCGCAAATGCGAGGAGAATAATTACATATATCATGAAGCCGTCCCTTTTATTTCGGATGTCACTTCTGATGTCACTGGCCGGCTTTGGCGCTAATTTGAATTCAGACCTTTATCAGTCGCCGGCAGCAGATTTTGAGTGACAGCGCCACCAAACGCCTCTCGCCAGCCGTCCTATTGATTTCTCTAAATCCCCAACAATAGCATTTGCATGCTTGTTTCTGTTATAATACAGATATGCCGTTTCGGAAATTAAAGAGCGGCAGGCAGACCAGAGGTAACTAATTGTGTGCCTGTGTAATGAGTGCAGTTTCAATTTGATATAACCCACAGCTTTTCCCCTCGCAGGCCCGCGCTAAGTACTTTCAAGTCTTTGTGGGGAAATAATTGATTTTTGTGCTTTGGGCACAGGGAAAACTATTATGATCTTTTTGAATAATGGCAGCGGGAGGAAAGGCACGTTGAACGATTTAAATTGGTATTAGAGGAGAGGAAGGAAGGCAAGGAGGGCTTGGTGACGGGCGGAGTACTGATAGCGTAGCGGAGTGCTGGTTTTGACTGACAGTCGGCAAATGGCTCCCGGTTTGTTGATTACTCATTCTCTTAAGGTGGAAGTGGGGCAATGTGAGGTGTCGTGATGGAAGTAAGTAAAGCCACATTGAGCCTGACTGGCTGGATCACTGGCCCGGGGAAAGGAGAAGATTGAGGGCTGGTGAGAAGAGGGCGGTCAGGGTGGTCTGGCTGGCTCGAGATGCCAGGGGCCTGCTAGCGGGCCAAAACAGGAGTTGAATGAACAAGCACACAGGGTGGGGTTGGCACGTTTTCATATAGCTTCAGGGTGTGTGTATTTTTTAACACAAGGGTGAAAATAAAAAGTCAGCATGCAAAGTCATAGAAAATGTAGCACTCTCCTGGTTTTAAACCTGCATGTGTGATTGTGTCTGTAGATGCATTACAGTATGTGTGTGTCTGTTTGCACCACATGCCAACCAGTCTGATTTATTTGAGGGAAATGTGATTATTCTGGATATCAGTGAGCCACGCTGTCTTTCTCTCTCATGACTGAGAAATCCTTTTTTTTCTCTGTCCCTGCTCTTTCTCTCTTCTCTCCTGGGGCTTTGTTTCCTTTGTAACAAAAGCGGGGTTTCTTAGTTAATTCGGCATGTTTGAATTTCACACTCTTAATTGTATGAAGAGATAAACAGGTTTCTCCATTGTGGACAAGGGTGGCAGTGGGAGAGAGAGTGGGGGGCTACCAGCTTTACTCTCCTGTTGTCGTTTTACTAGGTGGAGGGCAACAACCGTGCCATGTTCTCTTGTCCTTTGAAGCCCACTGGTTCCCCATTAGAATTACAGCGGCCGTTTTCAATGGCGTTATCCAATACTCAAGGCTTCTGAGTGACAGCAAGGTACAAAAGGAATAGAGAGGACTGGTTTGGGAAGGCATACTGTCACCGAGCAATCTTGTGAAGCAGACACACCACTGTACCACCTACATCAAATACAAGGAGAGCATGTGTACAGCACTCTCACATGTTGTCCTGGTTCTCCTGTAATACAACAGTGACATGTTTGTTTAATACACGTCTTCACTGCAGCTTAGTTTGTATTGTTGGTGGGCTTCATTTCAAAGTGACACAAGTATTTTACGGTGACAATATAGGACCCGTAATAGAGTAATTTTCCTTCGAATTTTTGACAAAAACATAAAACAGAATTATTGCTTTAGAATTCAGCAACAATTTGGATTTTAAGACGTCTTTTCATTTTGCTCGTGTTTTTTTTATTTGACCGTCTCTGATTATTTAATACAATTAATTAATACAAGATGAAATGTTTACTTATTTGTACATTATATTTATGGTATAGTTTCTGAATCCAACTCACCTGCTATTTTTCACATAGAAAACACATCTTTGGATCAATCTCGTTTAAATGTAAAAATATATTTTGGACCATTATTTTATTTGTGGTCAGCCTTACCTCTGAAAAAGTCAAAAATAAATAAATAAAAATGACTGGTCACAGTTGAACTCTTGATGTAAAAAGCAATCTGTGGGTCGATTTTAAAAGAGATCTCTAATTAATACTGCAGTTAGCTCTTTGAATGAATGAACCTGCTGAGTATTGATTTTTGGCTGGGTGAGGTTGTCTGTGCTAGTACGGTGTGTCTTTTCAGGGCCGTATGAATACCAGTATCATATCTGCACGTGGTGGGAGAAAAGACAGTGAGAGGAAACAAGATAGAGGAAACAAATGCAGGGAGAGGAGAGACAATCGCTGAGGCTGCTGCAGCCGTGTGCAGGTTGCGCTGTGTTCTGCCCCGTCGCATCTCCTGTCAATACAGCCCAGATGTGATGGCTTAATACTGTTAGTGCAGGGGTGTGGTGTGACACTGTGGGTGTGTGTCTTTGGGATGTGTGTCTGTGAGGGGTCAACTCATGCAAACAAAAAGGCAGTGTGTGTGCTCCATGGCCCCCAGCCACCATGTCTATCTCACAAGTCAACACAAACCAACACAACAAGGCAAGGCCCTCTGTATTGTGCCAGTCACATTGTTTTTTGTGACCCTCTGTCAAGAGTAGGCAGGCTGGTCTGACAAAAGAAATAAATTATTAGACAGGATCACGAACACAACTAATTCAGGTTGTCTTTAATATCTTACAGAATTTTATATATTTGATATATATTGATACTCAAAGAAAGAATTATTTTAAATATGCCATTAATATGTAATAATAAAAAAACGTAATAAAACATAATCAGAATATAGACTTTTCAAATTTAAATGCACACATCATTCTTTACTGAAAATAATTGTTCTGTGTTCAACCAGTCAATTCATATGAAATAATTAAAAAGACGTTTTTAATTTTTTTAATAATTAAAACTTGCCTTTAAAATTTAATTTAACAATACACTATAATTCCATGTGCCTTTGTGTTTGTGTGTGTGTGTGTGTGTGTGTGTGTGTGTGTGTGTGTGTGTGTGTGTGTGTGTGAGTGTGTGTGTGTGTGTGCGCGTGTGTGCGCGTGTGTTGTTTTCATTCAATGAGTCTATTGTTTGAATTCCCCCGATGTTTTCCAACAAGGTGCTGAATGCAATTAAAAAAAATCAAACCCAGAAATGCCATTAATGTGAGAACGTTTCCTGCTATAAACCCTGTGGCTCATTAACCACAGAGATGCTGTCAGCCGGAGAGTGTTTGTGACAGTTAGCAGTGTTAGAAAATTGTGTTCATTTTCACTTGACGGTCTATTCAGCCACACTGACACTGCTGAAAAGCAGAGTGCTTTACTCAAAGGCAAAGTTATCGTGATGATTGGCTCAGTCTACTGAGACAATGGTTAGATTTTCTATAATTTGAGATGGAGTCAAGTGAAATGACATTAAGTAAATAAAGGAAATTGCATAGTATGCACAAAATAACTGGTAATGAGCAATGTTTTGGCCAGCGTGTGTGAGAGAGAGTCTACAGTAACATTTAAAGGAAAAATTTGCATTTGCCTTCGCAAATATGATAAAATAATGATGTATTTGTCAAACCCTCCAGCTCTTTCTGATATCAAAATATTTCCGGGGAATGCCAATGTTGGTGTGCCATGAGCATATATCATCTAAGTTATGATATCAGCGCAACCAGAGTGTGTGTGTGGCTTGCAATACGTACGTCCCAGAGTGTGCGATACAGAATGAGCCACTTCAGAGTGTACACACAGACACCGCTCTGAGCACTTGGCCTCTCTTTCTATCCCTCTCTCCTTCTCCCTCCCTCACTTCTCACCCTCTTTCCTCCCCATGTTTGTCCCTCTCTTTCTAAATGAACCTCCTCGTGCTCATTCCATCTCCCTCCATCCACCTCTCTCCCTCCATCTCTCTTTCTCAGGGAAGCGGCGGTGGTTAATTTAGTTGGTCATAACTAATAGAAGCTAATCTGCAGGCGGGAGTCTGCCGAGGATATTGGACAGTGCCGAGGTTAATCGCAGCCAGCCGGTTAGCCAAGGCGGACAAGGAAAGGAGAGGGGAGGAGGGTGGAAGAGGAAGAGGTAGAGGAGGAGGAGGAGGGCTTAATTCCACCGAAGGCAAATGGCATGCCGGTTTTTATCTGGGCCCCTGATAAGGGAGCGCTAATACACCGAGGAGAATGGATGCTCAAGGGCCGGGTTCCCCTTATCAGCAAACTTTACAACAGGAGCCCCGGACTAACGGCGCAACCCCCACACCGCGCACAATAAGCACCTCATTTCACCTCTCAAGCAGAACTATCGCCACACCACCACCCACTACCCACCCGCCCCTCTTGTACGCCTGCATGCACGTACACACTTACACACACACATACGCTGCATCCTCTCCACTTCACTTTTCCTGGTCGCCAACCCCGCCCACCTCCACCTCCTCCACCGCCCCATCCCATCAAGCCACAGAACACACACATTTACGTGGACACACACACAGACTTGCACGCACGCTAACATACGCCGGCACTTCCCTCCCTGTGTCTCTGCAGCCCAGAGCAGGCAGCCACCAGGAATGGGGGAGTATTATGAGCATGGGCTAATTGGAAGATCACTCTAATGCATTAAGAGATAAAATAGTTTGGCTGCAGGCCTAGAGGCAGGATCAGAACAACATTGGAGGAAGCTATCTGGCCCTGTCACACATTTGCAGATTTCCATACTAACGCAGCGAGAGCAATTACCCCAAACACAGCTCTCTGTTGGCGCTACAACACACTCCCTGCCAGTACCGCGGCCTCAGGAAATTAGACGAGGTGTGTGGATGTGTGAGTGTGTCTGTGAATAAGCTTCAGCAAGGGAGGGAATTGGCTTAGTGTTGTTTGATTGTGTATTTGTTTTCTGGGTAAAAGAGGCAGGAATTGGCTTTAGGATAAGTTTGGGTTTTACAGGGTGGCCTTGGGTGTGTCGTTGAGGGAGGGAGAGAGAGCGCAAAAAAGAGTGAGAGAGACACACATCCACCAAAACAAAGATATCAAGACAGTAAGCTAATCAACGTGGCTAATGGGGGAACAGGCATCTGCTTGCTTACACCCCGTCTGTGTTGTTTTTCACATGCTAATCACTGTTTGTTATCACCGTCAGTGGGAGGTGTGCGTATTTGTGTGTGAGTGTGTTTGTGTCATCATCCTCTGTGTTCTTTGCTTTTTAAATGAGGTCCGTCCTGTTAAAACTGAGTGCTAGGAATCCTTTTGTTACAATTTGTGTCTGTTTTTTAAGTTAAATGCTTCAAACATTACAAGTTGAGGGAACTTTTTTTGTTAAATTGTATTAAAACATGGATCACAGAAAAAGCATCCAAAAATACATCCAATATTCTTCAAGTCATAGAATAATAAAGGTCATTTGTGGTTAATACTTTTTTGGGGTATTTTTCAAAAATAATAAACTTTAAACTATTTTTGGGGGAATTCTGCTTGTTTGGAGCCTCATAACAACATGATCCCAACCAGCTAATTAATTTGGATCATTAGGACCCAGTATCTCTTTGTCTTTGTGGCACCTGTGGGCCTGAGTAGCAGGTGTAACAGGTAGATGCTCCCCGCAGCTCAAAGTCTGCCTGGCGGGGCTTGTTCGGGGTTGAGTCTGTGCTGGCATCCGCCTGCGGGCCGTAACAAGGACTCCCCTGACTCTCCTCAACTAAATGGATAACAGGTCACGGCTGGAAAGAGAAGGTGCTTACGGTCAGAGCGATTTCATACCTTATTCGAGACGAGATTGTTTAGACTCCAAGGCACACAAACACACACGGAGGTCTTTGCAGATCCTCGCTTTTGGGTGGGACAGACAACTGCCCTTAGCGTCCTCACCCATTGTTGTCTATGATTTGCCGTTAAATCCAATTTATCGCTGTTATAGAAATGCATCTTTACCCTCCAGCACATACAGCAGGGTTTATTCCACATAACCCCCACCCATTTATCCATTCCTCATCCCCTTGTTGATTTGCTACGGCTGCACGGCTTAGGTTAATGTTACAGCAGCCTGGGGGCACAGTACAATGTGGTACTTATTACTGTATGTATTGTAAGTATTTACTGGAGTTATTGATCACTGATGAAATGTAGCAGTCACATAATTACCTGACTGAAAGGAATGAAAATCTGAAAAAAATAATAGAAATGTGAAACTATTCTGGGTGTAAACCTGAAATCAAACATTACAATATTGTCTTAAACAACAACAAAAAATGATCCTGCAGTTTTTAGCAATAGAGTTTAGTTTTGGTTTTATTCTCCTGATTTTTTTGCTTTTCACCTCAAGTACAATAAGATACATGGGGAATTAATTTAATTACATTTAAGATATACATTTTAAATTTCATCCTCTCTTCTCAGAATCAGTTTAATCCACAGAACTCACTGTGAAACATTTTCACTGGAGCTGCTTTCTAATAAAAAAAATAGTCCCTATGGAAATAAGATTAAAAAAAAAAACATTTTCAATGTTGAGCACCACAAATAAATTCAGTTCCATTCACATCTATTGTCTTGTGGTGGAGTCAGAAATCTCACAGACTGACATCTCAAAACCGGTTCAAAGAAAATTGTTTGCATGGACTGATGCCACTAGAGGTGTCGTTCTATAACGTGGCAAACGGACCCCTCGAATGCAGATCATGAGTTAAATGTGGTCTTTGCACTCCATTTATTTCTCATCTACGACACTCCACTGTTTTGGTCTAAAAGATGGGCCACAAATGATCACATTTAAAAATAAATGAAGGTAAAAAATACCCACAGAGATCCAAGCACTTGCACTTTACAGACATCAGACACAGACAGGCGGTGTCATGTGGGACGGTGTATGTTTTTCCTCTACCCCCTGTGCAGTTTGCTAATTGCTCACAGGGTGATATGTAACAACTAGAGCAACTCCCGTTGCAGTTTTCATTTCACCAGGGGTAAACAAAGGCTCGCTCTGTGGACATGGGGAGGAGCTGTGTGTGTGTGTTATACGTGCGTGTGTGTCTGTGTCATTGGATGTGTATGCATGTGTGTTGGGTGCGGGTATACAGCCTAAATAAGTGTGTGTGTCAGCGGATGCTGAGGTGTATGATGAGATGCATCATAAGACAATAAATATTCATTATCACACGCACACACACATACACACACAAGCCACAGGCACTTTGGTTGTTTTCCACTAAGCGAGGCGATTGGTTCCAGGTGTCAGTGAAAGGCAGCGAGGCCAAGATATGTGAGATAGCTGCTGTCTGAGCAGAGGATTTCAAAGTGTTAAGATACGCTGTTACACTTCTAACACTTCATCTGTCTGTCTCGTTCCCACACACTCGAACAAGGATACACATACACACACACACACACATCAGATCAATATAGACTAGGACGATGACACTGAGATGCTCAATGTGAGGCCAAGAGCTTTTTCTATCTGTCGGTCTTTGCTCCAGTCTCTCCTCTCCTCCTATTACCTGTCTACTCCCTTTTCTTCCTCCCTTTTCCTTGGCTGGCCTCTGCAATCTTCTCTTCAAACAGTCCACCCTGGAGCATTGTCTCACCTCCACTTGTCTCCTTCACCGCTTCCTCCCCCGTCCTCTCTTCCTCTGCTCTCCAGCCGTCGCCTCCCTCCTCATTGTCCCCGTGAAACAATTGGCAGATGTAACATTTAATTACGGCGGTATCTCCTCAGGCGCTGTCGAGGCAGAGAGAACCTAACGCCACTCAGAGCAAAGGAGGAGTTGCATTACAATTTGCCATGAAGTGATTTATTCGCCAAACAAGGTGGGAAGGAGGGGGGAGGGTGGGGGTGAGAACCAAACAGGAAAGGTAATTTCTCGATACTCGCTACAAAAAGGTCAAATGCTTTTTAATGACTGTGTTTTCTGATAATGCAGAATGGAGTACCGCGGCGGCTACAGTGGCGGCAGTGCTGGTGTGTGTGTGTGTGTGTGTGGGGGCAGTAATAAAGTTGCAGATTGGTATCACATTGCGACATTTTAATGGAGTCTCGTGGCTGAGGACTTCATTTGCAGCAGTGTTCGGCCCTCGCCTTGCCATGACTGTCACCGTGGGTGATTTCTCTATTCCAGCCGAGGCCTGCCGTTGTTGTTTGCCATCAACGCCAGCCAATTTTAAAAGAGCAAATGAAGTGTGGCCCATTAAATGTCACCGTACACACATCGGGGTTATTGAATGGTGATTAAAACAAGAGAGGGAGAAGATATGACTGTGTGAGCAAACGGAAGAAGCCCCGTCGCTCCGGGTACCTGGCATGCATGGAGGAGAGGGAGGAGAGGGAGGAGAGAGAATGGGGAAGTGGAAAGAACGAGAAGGGAAGAACTGATAAGAAGAGAAGAGGTGGAGTTAATTAATGAACACGACAGCCGTACAGTAGCCACAGTAAAGACATCCAGCCTATTACAATAGTCAAACTAATTTATATTCGAGGCCCTTTGTGGAAAGGTCAAATATTTTTAGCAGTCATGCCCTTTTTGCAGCATTCACTCAAAACACTCCTAAATTACTCCAATCCTCTCTTTTATAATAACTTCCAAAACCAATTTTTTTTTTAACTGTTGTTAAAAGTTACTACCACTGTTAGCTGTGAAATACATCAGTATATTTGAGTTCACCATGTCTTGAGATCCATATCCATACTGTGATTGGACAGATTAAGTTTAGCTGTGTTTTTTTTTTTTTTTACAAGATTTTACAAGATAGCTATTTTGAAATTGACTTCAGAGTGTTTGGCCACTTGGAGTTTCACCGACACATTTGCTATGTATGCACAAAAGGGACCTTTTGAAATGTATGTGGTTTTAATCATAGATTTTCTTATATTCAGCAACATGGGCCATGTATTTGTACTAAATGTGTCTCCAAGGTCTATCAGTGTATTGCTCAACAACCACCCCCTACCCCCACCCCCACCCACCCATCATACACACCCAAGTCCTGTTTTGAAAATTACATAATTCGCCTTATTAATGAGTGTGAATTGTACTCGACAATTAGAGATGGGTGGAAAATGTTAAGTTGGGTGTAGAGAGAAACGCTTCCAATTACACGGCGACACGGGGCCTTGTACCTTCCCAGCCTCCACCGACGGTAATTAAATCCACAAGCTTCTTAACGAGGCAGCCATGAAATAAGAGTTGAAGGGTTAATGCGACTATCATTTCTCCCGGCAGAACGACTCCATGAGGCACGCGCACACACACACACACACACACACACACACACACACACACACACACACACAGACATTAGCATAAATGTCTCCTGCATGCGACAACACGGAGCATCCTAATTCATTTGGCTTTACCTTTTACTGATCTTGTGTGGGTAAATTGTAAAAAAAAAAAAAAAAAAAAAAGAAGACGGATAACATCACCTTGTTAAAACATATTCACCTGCAAATGACGTAGCCTACGGCATATTTCCTCGACAGTCAAAAACAAGACTTGTGTCACTCACACAGTGGTGGGCCTTACCCAGAGCCGGGCTGAATTTTACCTCCTCCTCTGTGAACTGAAGCAGAAGAGGAAGCTTTCCTGGTTTCCTCCCATCCCGTTTGATTCTATTGTTGTTGTTATTGTTCACCAGCCCCCCCTCCCTGTCTAAGACCATGCAATAGCCTAACTCTGACAATTCCTGGGCAAAATTACGCCACTGAGGAACAAAAGCCTACAAGCCAGGGAGTCTGTTGAGATGATTAGGGAGCTGCTGCTGCCCCTCTGTGTCTGCTGCGGAGAGAATAGACCGTCACTGCAAGGCCACCCGTTTAATTTCAACATTTGGTTAAAAATAAAAACACACTGACAAAGTGGTTATGGACTTAAATATGAAAGGACTGGAAATTAGCTTGTAACAAGAGACCTTTTGACGGTACCCTATTCATTCCCTCGCATTTGACAAGCTCTAACACGTAGCATATTACCGTCACATGCCAAGCTGCATGAATCCCCCGTTATTTAACATATTGAGACTGCATCTGCTATTTAGCAGCAGTTGTGGTTCAAATCCGAGTCATGCTGTGATTTAGACTCCAAGGCTGTGGCTTTCTTATAGGAGCTCACATATTTTATTCTCGTATTATTATTTCATTTCTCGGCCCGATGACATTCGAGGCAGCACGGTCTTGGCTATTTGATAATTTTGTTAACTTTTCACCTCCGTTCAATATCCTGTCACGGCGGCTGAAGGCTGTGCTTACCTTGTGCCATTATCAGCAGCAGCCCGTGACTTATTGTAATGGTTCCCTTCAATCACGGGAGGATGTATTTGAATTCATAATAGCGGCAGAATCTGCGTCTGATCTGCAGCTCGAGCGGGGGGAGCGCGCTCGGAGCCGCAGTGTGCGGTCACCCGCACTAATGGAGGGGAGCGTCTCACTGAGAAGGCACTGACAGCAGCACTTCACTGCGCGTGCGTGTGTGTGTGCGCGTGTGCGCGCGTGTGCGTAAAAACGCCAATCTTAATGCGTCCCTTCTTTTTTTTAAATCATATTGTTTTATTGAAAGTTAAATTAATCCGAATCCATTTTTATTAAATATAAATATGGCAAACTGCTCTTGAACAAATCATCTTAAATGAAAACAACGCATTTAAGATACAATAATCGACAGTAATTGCTGTTTTGCAGCGCGTGCCAGTGTACGCGCACGTAATGCATATTTCCCACCGGGAACCAAAGGTTTTTTTTCTGACGCGTTTTAAACTTACACATTTTCACTCCATCATTAAGGTCTGTTCTGGTACCTAAAGATAGTTGCATAATCCGCTGACACAATGACTTTCCCATTAATATGTTTGGCCCCTAATCCTCCGCTTCAGGAGAGGTCAAATCTCCCAAATTCTCCGGTCCCGGCCTTTTACGCTGCGCCGGCAATTATTGATACCTTATACCAATAGGCGATGGGTTTCATTTGTACTTCATTCATCGCGGAATGACCTGAAAATGTGTCAAAGAGCTGACATTGTTGAAAACCAACGATGTGGGGAAACCTCATCATTGCGCCGGCCCTTCAGCTTCTCTCGTCCAATAATTAAAACACTGTTAAAATATCAATGTCCCGCGAGAAATGAGCGCACTTCTCCTCAAAAAAAATGGGCCACTCGCATAAAAGATATATGAGGCTGTTCACGCTTTTATAATTCAGTGAAAGAAATGGAGTCTGTTCATGGTAATGTGATTTAAGGTATTGGCGCTTTCTAATTTATGTGTCCCTGAATATATCCCCGGTATTCGACCTGCATTGAAAATGACCTTCAGTGTCTGACTCTGGCACAGTGACAATGATGTCATGTGAAACAGTCGCTTTACAAATAGCCTGCTGGGTGGTTTTGTGTTTTATTATGAAAGGTAAGGTATCCCCAGTTCAACACACACACACACACACACACCTACACCTTATTACACTATGGTTTCATTACCTTTGTTTGTTTTGTCGACCTGTAAACAGTGGAAGCTGATCTGGTATCTGTAGCTCGCAGCCTTGCCTGGGCCAGACACAAACACATTCCTTTTAATGAGGCTACAAAATTGCCTGCACAGTCCTCCACTCCAGACCATTAATATTGTATTGTTCATATCATGAACTCCTAGGTTACAGCGAGCATGCATTTTTCATTGCGATAATCCTTAATTATTTTTATGCACCCTTAATCTTTCATATAGTTTCAGTGTTTTGCTTAAATATTTAATGGCATGATGATGCGGCTTGTCTTTCAGGACTCTGCTTTCTCAGTCGAGGGGAGAGATGGAGATGAGCTGGTGCAGGGGAGAGAGAGAGAGAGAGAGAGAGAGAGAGAGAGAGGGAGGGAGGAAGAGAGGGAGCGAGAGAGAGAGAGAGATATGAGAAAACAGATTTTAACGCCTCTCCCAATATAAGCCTCCTCGGCACTGTCTGGTTGAGTGACTAGGCCTCCAGTGGAGACGCAGTTTTAATTCACATCAACACTGACCTCATTCAAAATAATCCTCTCTCCTTTAATCGCTTTTATTCTGGAGCTGCAACTCATTTCTTCATATTTAACTGCAAGCAAAAATAGATGACACACAAAAAGGGAAATACATTTGAATAGCTTGATCATGTTCATTTTTTTATTCTTAGGCCTGATACCAAATATTAATAAAAAATAATCATAATATTTATCATTTTTGCTGGGAATATTTTACTATTATTATTATGATCATACATTAATAAATAACCAAAGTAGTACTTGGAAATATTTAGACAGCTGCATCTCCATTTATAAGTCAGTAAGTACAGCCTTCTTATTTATTTATATTTGCCTTTTTTATTAAATTCAAATTCTGTGTATATTAATTATGAAAAGAGGAAGCAAATCATTTGAAATTAAAGGGTCTTCTACTTTTAAAACATTCAAATACTTTCTCCTCTTTCCTCTTCTAAAAAGCTGCTACTCAGCACAAAATCACTACTACTGCTACTCTCATAAAAATGCAAAAAGCGCAATACATTTTCATATATATGTATATATATATATATAATATCATATTATACATGAAGGGGGTTGCTAAGTTTTGCATAGTTGGGCAAGTTTTGTTGAATCTTCAGTTTCTTATGTCCCATCAGCTGCATCAATACTTTACTTAAATGTAAACCTTTTTTCTCAACCACAAGATGTCAATCCATTTAGCACCCATATGTAAATAAACATATGGGTTTTATTCTCAGCCCTCTCTTCTTTATATTCCGAGATTGAACAATGGACAGGGGGAAAAAACAACACTGAAATGACAGTAAAGTGCCAGCCAACATTAACCTTTCAGCTCCAGTCAGCAGTGGTTGCCTAGAGGTTAGAGAAGTGGTGTCATGACTCTTTTGAATCCTAAAACTAGAAAATATGTTTTAAAAAATTGAGTAAAATAATAAACATAGACCCCTCCCTCACTGATTAGGTTCTGTTGAGTAGTGAAGTTAGCCCACTTTCGGAGCCGATGTTGGAAGACTGTAATTGTGCAGTGTGTGAATGTAAAGGAGGGCAATGCTGGATGAGTAAATGTTAATACAAAGATAATTTAATGAAACAAAAAGTGCATCCACTTAAAGATGTCAGTAGGCTGGAGTCCGTATACAGACTCATTAGATTATGTCTGATACAAAAACGAAGTAAATGTATTCTAAAGAATGTTGAAGTCAGATAAATTGAAGTCAAAGGTTGTTTCTTTATGGCTTTAGGCTGCTGATGCTTTTATGGTGAATGAGGTATCATTGTGAACTTGGCTTAATACTCCTGCAGCTGAGTGGCAGATGGGTAGTTGTAGCTGGTATGTGTTTATCTCCACCTAGCACGGAGGGAGTGAAGTTTAATTCAAGCATCACGCTCAGGGCTCCATTAATCCAATCTAGTGATATGATAGGAACTGAGATGGGATAAATCTCCTGCAATACCATTAGTGAAAATGTTACAGTAATACCTATAGTTTTGTGGTCATGTGTGTATTTTCCTCGTTTTATATAGAGGGTAGTTCTAAGTAATCTGGTTATAGATCCAGCCCATGATGATTGATAGGCTATGAAGATGAAGCTGAAATGAATAATATGTTATGGGAAAGGGCAGAAACTGCTTCCTTGTGATTAGAGCTTGTCTGTGAGAGGAGTTCAGACAATACAACATGAGACAAAACATTATTTACATCCTAGATCATTCATGGTCACTATAGGTCATCCTAAAAACAACATAGCAGCAGCTTCTTGGGTGAATCAATTTTACTTTGTGTAAACATAAATTATGAATTATGATTATGCATCTGCCATAATTAGTTCATTGTCATCAAAAGAATTCTAAAACATGATGTTAACTTAAAAGATGCGTTTGTAATGAAAAACAAGTTAAGTTCTAGAACAAAGGGCTTAAATATTAGTAATACCTGTCAATTCCCTGCCACGAGTTCACCATGAGTTCGTCCAAAGTGACGGTCTGTGTTCAGTGAATGCATCTGTCCTCCCCACCTCTACTCTGTCCCCTCCTCCACCCCTGCAGCACCTTCCTCTCCACACCTGTCGTATTGTACTGAGAAGACGCTCTCATCCTCTCTTCCTGATTCACTTATGCTCTGCTTTCACTGCACTTAACTCTCATGGTGATCTTTAAGACCACCCAGGTTCTCACTGTATTGGCTTCTAAGTCTTGTTTGGCTCAAGACTTTCACGACAAAACAAAATCCCAGTTTCACGTGTACTGTTGTTGACGAGCATGCAAGTAAAGCGATAAACGGAGGACACTTGAATTGGTTAAAATAGCTGTTTAAACAAATTTGCTATTCTTTAGATAATGGGGGATTTTTTAGGGTTCTTATATACGTTTAGCATTTTATAATTGAAACTCATCATCGTACGTTATATTGTGTACGAGGCATGAACACAACTTTTTTTTATCATTATTTGGGCTAATCTTATGAGGATTGTAGTGGAACTGCTCAGCCCACATAATTGCCTCATAGAATACGCTCCTGTTAACGATTTCTACATAGGCCTTATGGAGCAGTTTAACAAGGTTGTAACAGCATCAGGAAGGAGGACAACCATTCATCCAGGGATCCAGGACCTTTGATCTCCAAGTAGCATCTCCAGCCATGAGGAGCTCTTCCACTGTCTCCACTGTTTTCGGCTAGGGTAGAGCCCTGGATATTTGTGGATGGGCTTCTTGTGTAGTGTACAATATGTCAAGGCAGAATTATAAGAGGAAGCTGGGGGGACCATCTCAGGGAAAGAATGGCAAATAAAATGGACTCATAGGACGCAAGAAGGGGAGGAGCAGAAAAGCATAAGGAGGAGTGGAAGAAAACAAGGAGAGTGTCTTCCGTGCTAATTAGCCACCTAGCACTGGCCCTTCCTTGAAGAATACCATGATGGTGAGGACTAAGACACTCACATACACACACACACTGAAGCACTGGGTTGTGTTGTGGGGGGTAGAGCATCCTCTGAGTGTTAGGTAATTGGAGCGTTGTACCTCTAGAGAAAACTGCTGATTTCATAGGAAGTGCTAACAGGACCTTTGTGTGCCATGTTTCCCTTTTCCAGGGAGCCAGTAGGGCCAGACAGAGAGAGAGCTATAGGCCTATAGTGGGAACAGACCCAGCCATACCTGAGTAGGGCCAACCACAGCGGTAATGAACCTCTTCACATGGCCGTTCACCCAAAAGGAAAAGAGGTGGCTAAAGAAAGGAGGACCGAGGAAGAGGAGGGGGTGCAGCCTAATTTCACAGCCGGAGAATAGCAGGTAGGACAAAAGGTCTAGCTTGAGGAGCAGAGGTGGGGGTGGGGGGTGGGGGCTTTATTAGTGGTATTCTCCTGCCCCATTTACACCATCTCTCTCCTCGGCAATGGAGCACTTATCACAAGTGTATCCATCCAGCTCACCAATAGAAACAAGCAAACGCTATCCGTCAATGTTTACCATTAAGGATCTGTCATTTGCAGATCCACCATATGTGGCAGATTAATGGGACACAGGCCTCTCTCTCCCTCTCTCTCTCCTTCTCCTTCTCTCCAGTGCACACCCAACACACTGTGTGGCCAAACTCAATGTTATTCTGAGAAACAGAGAATGAAAACAAGCCATAGAGAATGGAAACAAGCCACGGAGAATGGAAACAAGTGATAAAGAGACATGTGGAATGATGGTGTCAGCTGTAAGGTAACACAGGAAGACTTTGGGCAGATTTACATGAAATAGTTAATTTTGCAACGTTCAACAAACATTTTCACGAAACTGGATTATTATGCTAAGCATTTGTGTGTCCTGATAAACTAGAAACTTAGAGGCAAAAATTTAAAATGAAATAAAGAATGTGGAATAAATATGTTGAACTCAAAACATCCTTTATTCAAAAAAGAAAGTCAATCATCACACACAGGGAGAATTTCAGAATTATTATATCACAACTGTGTAAACAAAGTATTTCAACACAGGCTTTATCAGGTTTGTGTTCCACTATAGCTCTGTCTCCTTGAAATTAAGTTTACATCCCACCAATTAGTTTTTCCTATTACGTTATGGTAAAACGCATGATTTAGGGATTTATATAAAAAACCACCACAAAGATCTTTACCTAACCTTAAACCTGCCTGAACATAAAAATAAATAAGTGAGTCATGCTTTAGTTGCTATGAGAGGATATTGTATTGTCAGAGTGGATATTTTAGGAAAACAGATACATGTATACATTGTCAGTGAACATTTTACTGAAAGATTCAGGACCAACATTTTGTGACTAGCCAGAAATGTTTCATCAATATGTTGATAAAAAGCATAACCCAGATGGCATTACATTTCCTCTAGAACATATTTGGAGTTGCAAATTGGTAGTAAATAAATGTAATTTTAAGGAGATGGGGTTGAGGATCCAGTGACAGTTGTATTTGAAAGGGTTGGGCAAAAAAAACTGCAATTAGGAGAAAGTTCAGAAACTGAATTAAAGAAAATGCAATTTGAACAAACACTTTTACAAAACTGTTAAACTGATGTAAGGAATGTTGAATAACACTTATCTTAAAACAACCCAACTCTACAAAAACAATGTATGAATCTTTACAATATGTGACACTATTACAATGTTATTGTCCCAGTTTTATTTTACAATTTCTCATATCCTTTGAATTTGATATTTTATGTTGAGCAAGCAATGTATTCAGACAATTAACCCTGCACTCTTATGTGTGGTCTGCACCCCAACCTCCTGCAGCCCCTGCGTGCGTGCGCGTGCACACCCACCCACACCCACCCACCCACCCACCCACCCACACACACACACACACACACACACACACACACACACACACACACACACACACACACACACACACACACACACACACACACACACACACACACACACACACACACACACACACACACACACACACACACACACACACACACTAGTTAAGGCAAGGCAGTCAAGCTGTCGTTGAGACACTGACTTCTTTTCTCCGAAACACACACTGGACATCTTTGTCACCAGTTTGGGCTGAATGGTGACCCTCTGCCAAAGGAGAGGAAAGGGAAGAGAGGGGAGACAGGGTGAGGGTGACACTCAGGTGGTCCAAACTCATCTTTCTTTTTCCCACTCTTTCTCCTTCTCTGTTGGACAAACATCTCCACACTGTGGTCCGTCTGTCTGTGTGGCTCTCCTCACCCTCGAGGCCATTTTTGTCCATTCAACAGGGTCCTATAAGTAACTGAGTGAACAAGGGGGGTGGAGGAGAGTACGGAAGGAGGGAAGGGCAGACAAATAATCTGGGTTCTCCCCTTTTTGTTGTGCTCTTCCTCCGAGCGACACAAGAGAACACAAAACAGCACAAAAGGGAAAGTTCTGTTCCTTTTCCTGACCCCCTTCCTCTCCCTTGTACCCCCACAAAACACACACATGCAGGCACACACACCCACTAACACACATACAGAGGAGGTCCTTTCTTAACTACGACTTCGCTAACCCATGTCACAAAGACCCCCTGCTCCTTGCCCTGTGCCTGAGGATCCACAAGGTCTGGCTTTGCGTGTATGTGTGTGTGTAAGAGGCAGATCCTCCCTACAAATTAGTCCACATCGAGAGAGAGGGAGATGGAAGATGGAGACCAAGAGATGGTGTGACAGAGAAAGGGAGAACGTGAAAGAAGTGGCCCAGGAGAGGTGCACAAGTGCGATAGGAGAGGCCAATCTGCACCAGGAATTATCACTCACTTCCAAACAAGAGAGAGAGGGTGGGGAAGAGAGATACTGGAGGGGAGGAAGGAGTGCCAGAGGGAGGTAATGAGTAGGAGAGGCCAGACTTCCTAAAAGTTACCCCTCATTTCCGTTGTGCTTTTGTGCCACGACGGCCTCCCTTGAGGGGGCTCTGATGGCTATTGTTGGAGCCAGACTGGCTAGGAGGAGAGGGTAGGGAAGGAGAGGGGATGGAGGAAGCAAGAAATTAAAGTGTCAGGAGCAAACCCCGACACTGTTGTCTTGAAACTAGAGGACATATGATTGAAACCTACCTTTTGAACGGGGCAAACTGCTATCTTTGCTAAGGCTAGTGCAGTGCCTGTTCGGGGTATGCCAGTTTGGAGCGGCCCGACTGCTCAGCTCCCGGTATTGCTGCTCACAGCGTTGTCAGGGGAGCGTGCCTGTTTGGAGCGTGTGGCCATTCGGGCCCAGTACTGGATATACCACCAAGTGTGAAGTAGATCGGATGAACGGTTCAAGAGATATGCGAAGGACATATACCCAGACAGACATAGATTCCTTGCTTTAGAATTAGATATTTCTACAACAAGGCCATACAAGGTGCTTTATAGTACCATACAGACTGTACAGTGTGCAGCTTACCAATCAGAAGCTTCTGCTCTATTAGAGCTATTAATAGCTACACAGTTGTTGTTTTTATAGTAGTACTATTCAGAAGACATGTTGTCTTTTCATACTAAATTTGTATATGGGTTTGTATGCATTTTAAATTGATCTATCATGGATTGTTATTTATTTAGATCAAATAAATTAAGGTCTTGGTTAATCATATCACATTTGAAGTATATTAAGCATATATCATTATTTGGTTAGTGTATCTATACTACAATTTGTTTTATTTTGTTTCATAAACCTTTTATAATGCCTAATGTTTGAAATATATGGAACACAATGATGAAATTTGTGCAGAGAGGAACCCAGGACCAAGAGGAAGAGACTGACCGTCAGCCATCGACTAGCAGTTCAGGATAAACCTCACACAGCCAGCAGGTGAAATACTAGACAACGACTTTTTATGACATGCTATACTAAGTTTTTTTTTATTAAATTATACATTGTGACTTTTGTATGTTATATTACAGTATGCCTTTTTTATACTATGTTTTTTTTTTTATGACATGCTATACAGTGACCTTTTATAGTTTTTCATTACATACTATGCCATACTATACTACCAGACGTTTTGATGACATTCTATTCTATGACGTTTTCTCAAACTGTGCTATGACTTTTTATGACTTTCTTCTGGCATACTACACTATGACTTTGGTAAGATTTGCAATACGAGGACTTTTTATGACATGAAATGTTGTGACTTTTTATGACATGAAATGTTGTGACTTTTTATGACATACTATAAAAGTACTTTTTGATGATACAGTATACAATACTATATTTATTTTATGACTTACTATACCATGCATTTTTTATGACATACTTTACTTTGTTTTTCTATATGAATTTCAGGACATACAACAACTTTTCTATGACATATTTTACTTTTTTATTAATTTAATATATTACTTATTATATTACTTTTTTATAGGTTACTGTACATTGACTTTTTATGATTTACTATACAATTACTTTTCCATGACACACTAAACTATAACTTGCTATGATAACTTTTACTGTGATTTTTTTTTGGCAATTTTGTAATCCCATTCTGACAATGAGGAACGAGACAAAAATCTCTTACAGTATTGTCACACTTTTAATATTCACAGGACATGTGTTAGCTTGAAATGTACACCCCGATGAGAAGTTGTTCTCTCTCTTCATACTTTAGCTTGGTCATCCCCCTTTGGTTGCTTCTTTAAGTTAGTTGCTTACATGTCTTTGTTCAAGAAACAAATGATTGATTAGCCTTCTGATCATCTTCTGATGACATCCATGTGGGTAACAATTCCTTAGTTAAGGTACTCAGGCAAGGATTCATTCAGTCAAAGGTTAGATGATCAGATTCGTTATGATCAAATACAAGGGAAGTTAACATGATTACATTGTGCATGATCAGAGGAATTTCCCTTACACTATATTATGACATTATGAAATACTATACTGTAGGTTTTTTATGACTTACTATATAATGTATAGTATAACTTTCACTTATGTATGATATCTGTATGGCAAATGAAAGTACAACTATACTTTCACTTTTTTATGACTTTCATGACTGACATGGTATAGTAGGAATTCTATGACTTACAATATTATCACTTTTTCTGACTATTTTCTGACTTTTTTTTAATTGAATACTATGACTGTTTTATATAAACAATATATATATATAACATTTATTTAACTAGGTAGTCACATTGAGAATAAAAAACGCTTTTACAAGTGAGACCTAGACAAGACAGGGTCAAATAGCAGCATCCAACACATGACAGGACAACAACATCAGATCACAGCAGAAAACAATAAACATTTTCATACAGATAGACAACATCATACAGTGCATTAACAAGGCAGCATTGTGGTCATGCATTTGTTAGTTAATTGAAGCAACAGCTGCAGTGACCACTTCCTTTATTTCCTTTAAGTTTTAAATTGTTTAAAGAGATAAGGTTCTTGAGTTTAAGCTTGGCCTGCAGATCGTTCCAGGAACAAGGACAGAAGTGGAACAAGCTTGTTTTTCCAGCCTCTGGACAGGACTTTAACCTGTACAGAAAACCTAGTGTGAATTTGTATTTCTTAACTAGATAGTCAATATGGTGTTTTAAATTTACACCTTTGTCCATCCAGATTCCCAAGTATTTGTAATTGTCAACGGACTGAATAGAGACACCATCAAGAGTATTAACGCAAAGATTAGAAACCTTAGTTCGTCCAAGAGAGAAAATCATAGTTTTAGTTTTGGATGAGTTTAAAAGCAATTTAAGATCCGATAGGACATGCTGCAGGGTGTTAAAATAAGTCTGCAGATAAGAAAAGGCCATCTCTGCGGTGGGGGCACAGGAGTACGTGACTGTACCATCTGCATACAGATGATACTTGCAGAATTTGAACTTCTCACAAATATTGTTAATGTAAACAAAAAAAAAGTATGGGTCCCAAAATATATACTGTTTTTTTTATGACATATGAAGTTTTTTATGACATACTTTAATATGAATTTTTATGACTTTGTTATTACTTTCTATGCAACGAGTTTTTTTATGGATTACTCTAACTGTTTCATGACGTACTATACTGTACTTTGTTATAAACATACAATGCTATGATGTTTTTATAACTTTTCAAACAATATTATACTATGACTTTTTATATACATAGCCTTTTTTATTACATTCTACACTATGATTTTTTAATGACTTACTATATTATGACTTTTTGATGGCATAAAATACTGTGACTTTATTCCTTTACTATACCTACATTTCATGAAACACTGTACAGGGCATTTTTATATATGATATGATAACTTTTTATGACCTACTATATTACGAATTTTATCAACTTAAAAAAAAAAAATGCAATACAATTCAATTTCCATGACTTTTTATGGTATAGTACACCACAACATAGAATTACATGATTTCTTTTCAACATATTTCATTATTATATTTTAATTACTTTCTTATGACTATATTGACAACTATACTATTACTTTTCATGACTTAATTTGCAATGTTGTACAATACGTTTTTATGACTTTTATCGACATACTATACTATTAGTTTTTTCCTAAATATTTCGACATGCTATTCCATAACTTTTTTTTATGACCTTTTTTTTTACATATGTAAGATTACTTTGTTTAGACATGATGACTTTTTTTTACTTTTTTATTACTTTTTTGTCATAAAATATAATTACTTTTTTAAAATGCTATACTATGAATTTCTATGACTTTTTAACATACTATGACTTCTTTAGAGATACTATATTATGACTTCTTCGACATGCTATATTATGACCCCTTTATTACCTTTCTCTATTTTGTAGACATGATGACTTTTAAAAACAGAATTTCGACATACAATACTATTCCTTTTTTGACATACTATACTATTTTCGACACACTATGCTACGCATTTTGCAGGACTTTTTTTGACATGTTATATAAACTATGACCTTTTTTTATGACTTTTTGTAAACATGCTATACTGTGACATTTTCATGACCTTTTTGGACATAGTATTCCATTACTTTTTTATTACCGTTTTCGACGTGCTATACTAAGAAATACTCTACTATGACGTTTTCATGACTTTGTTGGCCATCCTATAAAATGACTTATTTTTTACATGTTATACAATTACTTTTTTCTTACTTTTTTGACATACTATACTATGGCTTTTTTGTGACATTTTTCGATTACTTTTTAGTGACTTTTTTGACCTAGAATACTATAATTCTAACTAGGGTGCTCGATAGTTTTTTTTTGTTGCTACACTGACTTTTTTAGGACATACTATACTATGACATTATTTAGACTTTTTCAACATGCTATACTATGACATTGTTATTGCTTAAAAAAATACTATACTGACTTTTTATAACTTTTTTAACATACTATAATTTTTTATAAACCTTTTTGGACATACAATACTATTTCTTATATTTCTTTTACATTATAAACTATGAATTTGTCTACATACTATATGATGACTTTTTATGACTTTTTAAAGTCAGTTCTGTTATGAATTTTTTATGACTCTTTTCGAAATACTATACTACAACCTTTTTTATGAATTTTGACATCCTATACAATTACTTTTTTCGACATACTATGACTTTGTTTTACACACTATACTATTACTTTAGTATTACTTTTTCCTAATACTAAACTATGACCTTTTTATGACTTCTTTTGACATGCTACATTATGACTTTTTTTTAACATGCTTTACAATTACCTGTTTTCAACATACTAGTATGACTGTTTTACTTTGTCAACATACTATTCTCTGATGTTTTTATGTATTTTTTTCGACACATCATACTATGACTTTTTTCTACATAACTTTTGTTGATATACTATATTATTACTTTTTTCGACATGCTATAATATGACTATTTTATGACTCTTCAGACATTCTATGTCATGCCTTTTTCTTACATACTATACTCTGACTTTCTTTGATATACTCTCCTAACTTTTTTTTAAGACTTATTTTCGACATGATTTACTTTGACTTTTTCTTATATACTATAGTTTGAATTGTTTTGACATACTATACTATGATCTTTTTTTTTTTTTTTACTTTTTATGGCATATTCGCAATTACTTTTTTTTACATGCTATACTATGACATTTTTATGACTTTATTTTTGCATTTTACACCATGACGTTTTCCACATACTATACTATAAAGTTTTTAAGACTTTTTTTGACAGTGTATTTTGACTTTTCTTCGAGATTTTATACTTTTAATTTCTCATGATCTTTTTCGACATGTTATAGTATGAATTTTTTGGACATAGTATACTATGACCATTTAATTACTTTTTTTCAACAAACTATACTAGGACTCTTTTATACCTTTTTTTGACATGCTATTCTATGACTTTGTAATGACTTTTCAACTTACTATACAAATACATTTTGTGACTTATTATACTAATCTCTGTCATTAGCAGGCTGTGTACTGTTCTTTTCTGCTAATTTCTCAAACAGAAGCTGACAGAAGCTTCACTCCCTGGGATTGGTCCATAACGCTGGGGATATCCCATTTTCATACTGGTTTCCAATTGAGCAACCACTGTATTCTTCGCCCTGATGTCACCAGTCAAGTCCACCAATCCCAAGACCTTCTCCTCAAAGCCAGGAGGTTTGAAAAGACCTTCAAGACTCAGTCTGGGCGGCTGTGATTACCTTTGCGCTGCTCACCACGGTGATCTTTCGAGAGATTTTAATTTCTAACTAGGATGCTCGATAGTTGTTTTTCTTTTGGTTTTCTGATTGTTGGTACGTGTTTTAATTTGTTTTCATCTCTTTCTTCCTCATTTATGAAGGCAGGTTGCTTATTTGTTTTGTTTGTATTTTCTTTTGGGTTTGTTTTCGTGAGTTGAACATTTGTGAATATAAGTTCTTCCTGGAGGAATTCATATGGTTATGTGCTGGTTCTGCACTATTTACAGGTTTTATTTTTATGTACCATCCTAATTTGTTTTATGTGTAATTGTTTTCATTTCTTAAGCTTATTCTCTGTGGTTTGTCAACAATAAATGGCAATTTATATCTGATTACATCGTCTTGTGTTCTTTCCCTAATCCTAGAGATTGTAGGGATGTAAAAATGACATACTATACTAATACATTTATATGACATACCATGACTTTTCGGTCATACTAAACTATGAGGTTCTTATAACCCTCCTCCACCCCATTTACCTCCAGTCCCCATCATATCCAGTGCCCAGTCCTGCTCTTTGTCCCATCATCGGATCTTCAGTAGATTCCCTTAACCACCACCAACAGTGTCTAGACTCCAGGGGAAATATTCTTGATCTAACCACAGCGTCACTACACCTTTAAATATACGACACCACTATGGAGTCTAATCGCCAAAGACTCTTCATTAATCATCTTTTTATGTATGCATAATACATTATTGTTTCATTCCAAATTAAGTCTCTCCTGATTAAAATATACTATATACTATGACTTTTTTTAGTACATACCATACTATGACTTCGTTATATCGTAATAATGTGTGTCATGGTATTTTAATTGATTTTAAGTGGACTTAGAGACAACACATATCCTGTACCTGACATGGAGGCACTGACTGATTGTCTAATTATTTAGTGTGAAGCAGTCATATTCATTGCAGGGCCTGGTGGATAGAAGTCAGGAGGCTACACAGGAGGGTTTGTTAGCCGAGTAGCAAACAAGGCACATGCATTATTATTGTTTTTGGCGCTGTTGTCAGAACTGGACTACCTTGCATTTCTCAGTTCCAAATTATAAATGCAAACTCTTTATAGATCATATAATGAACCATGCAATTTATTTTTCACCACCTGCGCTCAGCTTTTTAAAACTCTCTTTTTTCTTTTCTTACCAGCGTCACATTTCTCCATGGTGATCTTTACAGACATAGAGAGACAGCCTTCACCTTAGTGGGTGCAATGGCATCTATAGCATTTGTAATTTTAGAATTGAAATTAGCTCCAAGCTTATTGACTATGACCCAAGAGGGGTGTGGAACAGCAAATCTGACTAAATCTTATACTGATGTTTTTAGTGATATATTGCTTTGTTATTATCTTTGTTGCATGCATGGAGATAAAGAAGACACAGCAGTGATCCGAGAGAGCAACACTGTGCTGTGTATACCTAGTTGACCATACAATTGGACAAGTGTGTCTATAAATTATTTCTATTGGTAGAAATAATAAGATATGTTGTATTGTTGCATCAGTTTTACATCACTCTGATTCAGATCATCAAGATGCATACAATATAAAATGCAAATGCATTGGTATTCACAGTATGGTTTTACAGTAATTATGATAAAAACAGATACTATATCCATATGCTGTCGAGTCCCTGTATCTTTAAGAGTTCAGATTTTCTTTATCTGACAAAATAATTGAAACTTTCTTAATTCTTTGAAAATATTTGTATTTATATTTTAATAACAGTGCTATTTATCATTGGAAAATCTAAAGTTTTCTAATGTCTATGATGTTAATTCTTGTCTATCGAGTTTCAGTTAAGTTAATTTCAGCTGATGTGTTCTGGTGGCCTGGCAGGTTATCAACTTCACAAATAAAATTCCTTGTTTTTGTCATACGCCACTATTTCTCTCTTTAATGCCAATTTCCATTTCAACCAATCTTACAAGTCAATAAAGGCCCTTAAATGATCAAAAAGGTTAATGTTTTAAACAAATCAGAGCAACTCTATATTTGGCCTTGAATGGTCTGATGCAATTAAATCAGTGCGTCTGGCTTGATTGCTGAAGGTACCCTATAAATTACCATTTGAAAATCCAAAAGCAATCAGGCACTTCGAACAAACTCCATTTCACCGGATGTGAATGTGCATTGTTTTTGAGAACAGGAGGAGGGTATGTGCATCTTATTGTGTAGTGGGAATAGTGATGTATACTGAAATGTCATAGCAATCAACTGGCCGTTAAACGGGTCATTTGACAGCTGATTTGGCTGCTAGATGGTATGATACATACTGAAAGGGATGGGAACGTGTGATGTGATTGAGATACTTGGTAAATGTAGCCCAGTGAGAAAAAGATCCAAAGAAAACTGAGAGGCAGAAATAGTACATCTACGGTAAACCTGTGCAGTGACCAACAAAATACAGAAAGACTGCATTATTTATAATCAAGTAAATGTTAAGACAGATCCACAAACAGAGAGAAAGCTACAGACTGTATTAGGCCCCTTAGAGTTTCTTATAGGCTGAGAGCAAGAGAACCAAAAGGCCAGACCTTCGTACAGTACAGACAGACAGGTTCGTGTCACAGAGAGCTGATGGATAGGTTTGACTGACAGCCAGACAGACAGGTCTGTGGCAGCCCAGTCAGTCCCATTATGGCGCAGGGGTGTTCCCTCTACTGTGGAAGCTGTCACTCTTCCATCGCTCCAATGACAAGCCACTCTAGCCGGGGACACGCCGCAATGGGCTGAGAAAGCATGTCATCTTTTTCTTTTCTTCCCCCTCTCGGCGATGTCTCGCTCGATAAAGGAGCAGCCACGAGAACAATAGGAACGACGGACTGGAAAAGGACAGAGAAAGACAGAGAGATGGGGGAGAGGGGGAGAGGGCGAGAGGGAGAGAGCGAGATGGGGCGTTTTGACATCTGAATTACATTTCTATCGCCTCAGACACGAGAGAAGAATGGAGGAAAGAAAGAAAGAAGGAAGGAGGGAGGGAGGGAGGCGGGACTGCAAACCATCACTTAAATGTTTATTTTAACTTCACTGTATTTGGCTGCCACCTAAAAAACTCAAACCTCTGTGCCTGTGACATGTGCTCTTTGAATGTGGCTGCAGGGAAGGAGCTGACAGAAAAGTAATATTCGTGTTATTGGACAAGTGCAACAAATGTAGGGGAGTTTGGAAGCAGTTTTTCGAGGATCACCAACTTCAAGAGTTTCACACACTGCGGTCTACCAATACCACACAAGAGGCCTTACAAAGGGACAATCTGACAAATATGACAGCCGACTCTAAAGACTGCCGCTCAAAGATGACAGACGAGATAACTGACACTACCTGTCTATGTACAGCGAGATTCTTCCTTTTAGCTTTGCCTCAGGCCACTTTTTGTATCACAGAAATAGTTCTTCTTCATATCAAGTGCTACATTAATGTCAATTGTGGTTCATGTGGTGCAAGAGAGCAACAAAAGCCAAGGGGGTAAAGAATGAGCCTCCATCTATTCACTAATTTGGAAGACATTTTCACCACCTCCTCCATCTTATTATCCCATTCCGAGCTCTTCTCTCATACTTTTAACTTGTCACATATCTATACTTGTGTGTGGAGCGGAGAGTGTGCATATGCGTGTGTGTGTGAGTGTGTATGTGTGTGACAACCAGCCCTCTATAACCTCATTAGAATCTTTCAGGTCCTGCTGTGCGCCCATCCACACACACTCACAGTGCTTTGATTTCTCAAAGTCTAAAGATGTCAATCACCTGCCTCCCCTAGTCAGAGCAGGGGAATTTGTACACAGAGGCACACATGCACGCTAGCGCACTCCCCCGAGCACGCATGCACACACACATAGACTATCCATCAACGTCCTCCTCCCACTCCCCTCCATCTCTTTTTTGCTCTCCCTCGTCACTCCCCCTCAGCCATTCCACTATTTGAGAGTAATTTCATGTGCCAGCGTGGTGCATAATACAGTTTTAATGGACAACTAATTCTCTGCCATTACTTCGTCAACATGATTACGGGATCTGCCGCTCGCAATCCTGAGGAGTTGGGCCAGGCTTTTTAAATATACACAAGACATTAATGTCTCTCTATTCAGCTTTACATCAGGGGATGTCAGCCATTTACATAATGCTGCCATTGAGGTCTGTGACAGCCTCTCTCTCTTTCTCTCTCTTTCCCACTCCCTAGCTCGCTCTCTCTCTCTCTCACTCTCGCCCCGGCCCTATTTTTCGACATGATTTCTTTCCACAAAGGGCCTCAGAGCACTGCCTTTTCCCTTCTGCCTCCCTCTCCCTCTCCTCTATTCTAAGAATACTTGCACTTTCCACCAATGTCATGGAAAAGAGGGGAGAGGGATGGAGAGAGAAAGATAGTGAGAGAAAGAGAGAGAGCGAGAGCGAGAGAGAGAGAGAGAGAGAGAGAGAGAGAGAGAGAGGGTAGTAGGGATTAGGCGAGGTTGGTTTTTCTAAAAGGGGTGTGAATGGGGAAAGTTGCCTTTCCATCACCTGTACAAAGACGGGATATCAGAAGATAAAAAGGGATGAGTGTATAATTTGACCACTTAAACCGCTAGTTCATTAGGCCTGTCAGGATAGCACTTTTCTGCCTGTCGGGAGGCATGGCAGATATGCAAATCTGTTCCCTGTCGAAGACTCTGTTCAGTTCTGTCTTTTTTGAAGGAAAACACAGCATAAACTGCAAAATACAGGCTGGGCATTAAAACAAGTAAATCCAAATTGTATGGCTTTTTAAAAATGGATTAATCAGATTTGATTTGACACGAGTTGTTAAAGAAATATGCAACAAAAAGTCAATAATCAGATTATTTAGTCCTGTAAATGAAAGAGTGCTTAAACGTGTTTGCTGGAATCGTTGCAGTGAAACATTTTGCATGTAATAAGGCAAGTTAATTGACAGCACTGTAAAAAAAAGTCTCTTGAGGCAGTCAGCTATACATACACACATAAATATATATACATACACACATATATATATATATATATATATATAAAGCTAACAGCTAAAGAGGGGTACTAATAATACAATAGACTTGCGTACACAAACACAGTGGCCTGGTGACATAGGAAACATATTTTGTCTGCTGGCAGGAAGTTCAGGCAGTGTCTGAAGTCCGACACTGAACATAATAAAAGGCTTTATCCGGTTTTGGTAGGTGTGGGTGCCTCGTTGCACAGCCTTGCGTGCGGTGTTTGTACAGTGGGGTCTCCGGCTAAATCAAAGCCACTGAGGTTGTTATTGTCTCCACAGGGACATTTCCAATTGAGCTCTGTTTGATGTATGAGAGCAGGCCACTATTGGGCACTAGGGCCAAATACAGGAAGTTGTCTTTCATGTTGTCGGACGCCATTTTGTCAGGTCACGGCTGGTTTATGAGTCTCTCAGGAGCAATGGGAGTTTAACAGAAGTTTATTATTGTTAGGCGTCTGGAGAAGGGTTGATTTAAACTTAGGATGTTGAAATTTAGGTTTTTGAACCGTTTTCCACGTGACATTTTCCAAATAATAAAATAGATCATGTTCTATGTTTCTGTTCTTGACATTAGTATTAGCGAATGAACATTGGAATAAATTCACTCTTATGAATTGAATTTTGTTAAACAGGTGTATTTGGAAAATGAAATCAACTTTAAAATCAGCAACACACCGGTTGTATTTCTTTTTCTTCTGAAACATCTAAATTATGTACGGAAAACAAAAATAGAATATCAATTGTGCATACATGTAATAAAAAATGTTTTTAATTCCCTGCTACATGCCCTTATTGACTGAAGTATCATGTAACTTGTTTTCCGGTGTGTACAATGCACACTTGACATGAACAAGCCAGCTCTTGATGACGATAAAACCGTGTGAGAATGCTGGAGCTAGCACTGTAGTCTCAGCAGTAATTGCCTCTAATGGAAAGAGAGTAGGAAGGCCATATACCAGCTTAAGAGTGAGAGTACTTTTCTTTAGAAAATGGATGAAAAAGCCTCAGCGAAAGACTGTGTGTGTGTGTGTGTGTGTGTGTGTGTGTGTGTGTCTTTCTGTGCACAGTTGGGGGTGCTGCATAGGCTACCGTAAGGTGGGTAACAGGTGTGTGTCCAGATGTCCAAAGAGCTCTGTCTCTGTGTGTGTGTGTGTGTGTGTGTGTGTGTGTGTGTAAGTAATGGTCTGGTCTGTAATTTGCCACAACACCACCATTAAAGACAGTGCTGTACTCACCGGTAGATGCATGCATGTGGATACAGGCACATGTACGCTCACACACACCTTTAGTTAGCCCGCTTTATAGGAGAGAAAATAATTCATAAGCACGATAGAGAAACAAGAGTATGAGTCTGCAACCATGCTAGTGGCTCTGTGATACTGTGCTAGTTATTATTGCAACATGCTGACAATTACAATGTTGAAATGCTGATGTTTAGCAGGTGAGGTTCGCCATGGTTACCATCTCAGTTTGGCTTGTATGTCCATATGTACAGGTGAGGCATGAGTTTTGATCCTTTTTAATTTTTTCATCTTGTGCCATCATCAAATTTTGAATATGTCACTAAATGAACGTGATCAGCAGATACATTTCAATTCATCCTGTGGGGAACATGAGTGTTTACCAGATGACATGGCAATCCATCCAATAGTTGTCAAGATATTTTACACCAAACCAAAAATGTCAAGCTGCTGGTGCCACTGGATAAGAAGTCAGGTGACCAGAGTCAGAGTTATTTATTGTCTGTGAACCAGAAATGTCTGTACCAAATGATGTGCCCGTTTATCTTCTAGATGTGGAGATATTTCTCGAGATATATGAAAACTTTGATGTCTGGTGGCACTAGATAAAAGGTCAGTGAATCACCAACGTCATTAGGATTCATCCTATGAGGATCTTAAATGTCTGTGCAAAATTTCATGGAAATCCATCCAATATTTGTCAATATTTGTGGTGGACCGACTGACAATCCAGTCAATATTGCCATCCCTAGAACCCCCAGCTAATGTGGCTAAAATAAGTACATTTGACAATCATTTTTTCTATTCTGATCATGATATTATGTGGGTCCAGCCTGAAATAAAGTCGACCAAGGTGATGATACATGGCGGTGACAATCGAGTGATCCTGTGTTATTTTTGTTCACTCATATATTTGAAAAAGTGTAAATCAAAGGCATTCTGCCGTTGACTTTTTGGATTCTGCGCAATTCTAAAAGTTTTACTCACAAAAAAAGTGACATTTATAGAACTTTTGGCACCCATGTGAAATACTAATTGGTGAAATTCAGACATACAGTAAACATTCCTTCTCTCAAAATGAATTTCATTATGTGACTGCTCATATAATATTGTTTTGGCTTCCGTTGCTCAGCGTTGGCATCTCATGGTCCGAGAAAGTGACAGGTTAAAACACATGCTATATATGATAACAGACAGTTCAATGAATAGCTGAACAGTGCCATTAGAGAGGGGAGGGATGTGGAGCTATGCAGATCACAGAGCAATAGAAAGATGATATTGCTATTACCAGGTGTTGACACATGAGATTGCATTTACATTTTCATCCAATGGAAACCTAAACACGAACTGTTGTTTGTGAAAGTTAGCCACGAGTCGTGAATACCAAAACTGCAATCAATATGTAGAATATATTTTAGAATTTGTATTGTAAAACGATGACAAAATAACGATGACAAAATTTAACATCTTGCTCCTTGCCCTCCCAAGTCCCCCGCCCCCCACCCCCTCCCACATCTTCCTTTGTCTCTCTTTTCTCTCCTCCCCAGGCCTTTTGCTGCTGACTCTCATCCTTCACTTCCTCCCGCTTTTCACCCGACACACTCTCATTCTCTGGTGCTTGAATAGGTTGTCGGCGAGAGACTTCTCTGTGTTTGTGTTCCGTGTTGTCAATGGCAATGGCGTTATCAATTAGTGCAGCAGTGGGAGCCCAATTAACAGCATCAAACAGCTAATTAATAGAGCTGTGTGAGTTAGTAGCGCACAACAGCACGCTGCATGACTCTAAGCTAGCACAGCCATGTTATAGCATGAGTACACTGCAGGGAAACAGCACGATACAGTCATGTGCTCCCACATGTACAGATACATGCACACACAGATACATCTAAACACATACATATTTACAAAGGCAAACATAGTAAACACAAAACTATAATAGAACACGTATATGAAGACAAGAACTCAAAGACATAGAAACCCAACAACGACAATAAGTAATGGATTAGGGACATCAGTGATTTAATCTCAATTTGTTGTTATAAACAGCAGCAGGGCAAATGCCTTCAGATAGTGAAGGTTTACAGGAAATTATGAAGGCTCAGTTTCTTAGACCTGTGCCAATATTTTTATTTAAATGATCTCAGCTTACTATCTTATATCAATTACTACTGATTTAAGATGGAATAGTATTTTAACAGACTCATCTAAAAACTCCTGTATGGTTGTGATGGTCAAAGACAAGTGTTGTTTATGTTTCTGCATTCAACTGCCACAAAGTTTTAACAGATTCTTACCTTTCACTAACCTTTTTGAAGTATCAGTACATTATGATGAAGGGTTTGTCTGTCCAAGCTGATACATCATTGATTCCTCTATCACCCCCTATAATTGTGTATTTATCAGTATGCTGCTAAATCCAGACAACAAGTAAGTGATGAAGGGAGCTCATTCTTGAGTTAATGTTTTGTTATTGAAGTAAAACTAAGAGAAGAAACATATATTTTGTTAGTATCCTGTCCCTATTGCCAAATGATGAGGTGTGACTGTACCATAACCAGTCAAAAATGATTAGAGCGTAAACAATGCATCAATTATTATTTACAGAAAACTAATTGCAACTACTTTGAAAATTATTAATCAACTGGGTCTACTTTTCTCTGTTATATACCATTGAAAATTGTTTATCTTGGGTCTTGGATTTATGTTTTCGAAGAAACAAGCAATGTGAAATATTCACCTTAGGCATAATAAAATTGTGTGAGAAATTATTTACTACTTTTATACACCAATTACTCAGAAAACAAATAACCGTCCGATTAGTTGGCAATAAAAGTAATCGTTAGTTGCAGCTCTAAAATGATGTCTACTGAGACAAAAGGAGCACTGAGGTGAAGCCAAACCTTCAGTGTTCAGACCATACATCGCCACAACATGCATGGGAAGTGGTTATGTACTTTATCAATACATCAATAGCTCATACTCGCACCACATTGATAACTATGTGCATTTCCAACACAGACTAGGACTGGATGTTTGTGTGAATAAACCTAAAACACAACACAGTGACTGATCTACATAGGAGAAATAGTAAGGGCACGTGGAAATAGGCTATCATGTGAACATGTGTGCTAACGAAAACGTCAACAAGCATGACGACACTACACCCGTGTCACTTCTCGCGTGTGTTTTAAGCGACAAAACGTAGTTTGGAAACCTGATGAAGGCACTTGTAGTGTGTGACCACCTGTCTCCAGTCAGTCATGCAGTGTGAAAAACCACAATGACTTCAAGACTCATAATTACAAGACAGCAAGTGGTGCAGTGTAAACAGTACAGCAATCTGACGACTTTGCAAGTCGTTTATGTGAACTTGGCTTTAAGTGCTCAACTTTTGCCTCCACAGCTTGTTTGAATCAGCTGGCACCAAAGGGCACAAACTGCACTACAGACTAATGGCTCACTTGTCCTGTGTGGCTGAGATCCAGGTGACACTTGGTTTAGCGTTCAGTGAGGAGATGTGCAGGTAAGCACAGATATGATACGATACATACGAGGTAATGGAGCAAAGATGACGAGAAACTTCAAAAAAACTAAATATACACACATGCAGGGCAACAATAAGCTGGCTCTTCTGAATCATGCCAATATTTTTTGGGGATTCCAATAATGTCAGTACATACTTAGCTCAATCCATTGGAGCCAATAACAAAAAGAGAGCTCAAGGCTAGTAGACTCTTGACAGATGACAGCTTGCCAGGGCCAAAGGCTAGACTCAAGCTGGAGCAGAGGATTCTCCTTCTGCAGGATAAACCCAGGACATAACACTGAAGCCCAGAGTCTAAACTCAATGGCTGGAGAAGTGGCTGCACTTATGGCGAGTCAGAGGCAAACACACACACAAATACACACAAACTCAGACAGATTTACAGGCGTAGACACAAGGGAATTTATAAGAAAACTAGGAAATAGGCCACCTCCCCTCTTCTCATTACTTAAACCTCAACATTCAGCATTTCAGACACACACACAAACACACATTCCCTCAATCACTCACACGAGGTTGTGGTTATGGCTTAGGGAACACTTCAGCTCTATTCAATCAAACAGAGTACCAGGACTGAATCAGCTAAAGGTTAATTGCGCCCACGTCCTTGTGCATATGGACGGTGTGTGTATATGTGTGTGTGTGTGTGTGTGTGTGTGTGTGTGTGTGTGTTTGTAAGGATGAGTGTATCTGTTGAAACCCTTACCCAAACGGCGTATTGAAGCAAAATGCCTTTTTGTCGCACAAGGATTAGTGTGGAAAAAATCTATGTACATTTCCCCCTAAGGAGGCAGACAAGTGGCTACTGGAGTATTTACCTCCCCCAAACAGATTTGCCAGAAAATTGTTTGGAACAGGTGCATGCCACCCTGTAAGCTGACATAGAAGAAGACTGTGAGAATTTTTCTTTTGATTAATCTAATTTCAGGTTTGATGGTATTTCTTTCCCATGTAAGAACATTGTACTTTACAGCAAATAAAAGAAACTGCACTTTGAAAATGACTAGTCTATTACAAGGATCCTAGGCCCTAAGGCGTTTCTAGATAAATCTGAAGGGTCACAATATGATTAATGGGAAAGAGAGCTCTAAATGGTCTTTTTTTCTATTTGAATAGTGGATAGTTTGTCCCTTTTAAGCCTCTGAAAATCATAATAAATGAAACAATTTGTGAAGGGAAATTCCTTTTTTGTACAGCTTACAGCTCATAAACATATTAAACTTGAGACAAGGGTTCACAAGTGGACATCACTCGGGGATAAAAAACAAAAGGCTTGGCCAGCACTGGTCTGTGTTGAGGTTATAGTGACTTCTTTTAGAAGATATTCTCTATTAGCAATGCAATCACTGCCAGAGTCTATTTTTCAACCAGTGAAGTAAGTGATCATAAAAAACCTGAGCCTTTCAGAAGTATGCTTGTCAGACTACACTTACCGATACAAAAAATAGAACGTTTTGAAATATCTAACTGATTTCATCACTGGATGGGGCAAAAGTGTAGCAGTAATTCAAATCCAGGATATGCACTTAAACCCGGGACATGTAACAATGGTTATATTTGCGTGTGGTTGAATTGGACCTTCGTTTCGGAGCTGTGTTTTGCTGTGCTGGTCTGGGGGGCCTAAGAGTCACTGGCAGAGGGCCGGGCTGTGGCCTCGTTGACCTTCAAAGCAGAGACGAGGGCCCTCTCCATCCCGCCAGCACCACTTGTGGCTGGAAGAGAGGGTTGTTGACTGGCCCCTAATGGCTCCCCGACCCACGGGAACATGGGTCGGCAGGTTAGAGCTGTTGCCCTGGCGACCACAGACACATAGGCCAAAGAGAAGGGGGGGTCAGGATAGAGGAGGAGGAAAAATACATGGAAAGACTGAATCAGAACCAGATGAGGAGGTAGACAGATGGGTACACAGGAAGGTAATACGGTAAAGCATACATTTAGATCTACAGTTAACTATTTGAAAAGCTGGTGTCATTCATTTAAAAGTCACTTTCTAAATTCTGACAACAGATTTTTTGATTTTCTTAAACCTACAGGACTGGTCTCTAACAAGTAAATGGCACCATGTACTGTAGGTTGTACTAGAGTAAATCCTAAATGCTCTCTAATTATGATACCAATTAACAAATATTAACTTTAAAGTTAATATGTTAATAAAGACCAATGTGCTGTTTAATTACCACAAAAATTGTATCAACGAAGAGCTGGACGTTTCAATTTAAAAACAAGTTGGAGTCCCAGGAAGCATGCTAGTTAGCTGAGTGGGCTAGTTAGGAGGAGTAGTCGCAGTGGTAGATAGGAGTGTCTGCTTTGCTGCTGGCTACGATGAGGTAAAAAGTGATTATTTGGCTGCTGTTTCGTGGGATGAGCAGCATGCTGGGGGGATTGTAACATACTGCATAACTGGACATGAGGTCAGGTGATTGTAGTTGGTTAGCAGGTGATATTATAGACAAATGTGAATATAACCTACGGTAAATTAAATTTATATCAAGTTATAGTTTAACCTGAGCTGATGTAATGTTGATATAAAGCCAGAGTGTGCTGTTCTTAGTATAGTATTTGCTCTTAACTTGGGTGAGGACAGAATTCAATGATGCTCTAAAGGTGCACTTGGTCTGAGAATGTTGTGAAAAGTTTTCTTTTGTAACTAGAAACTATCTGTAAGACTAATGAAACTAGATAAGTAGGGATGACAGCAGGACTATCGTGCGGGCCATGGCATTAAGGTGATACCAGCCAGTGTAGTTTAAATAGAGTAGATTTGAAAATAAGTCCAGGTTAAGCTGCTGAGTATCTGTGCTTCGCTTGGGTGAGAGAAGGAGTTAAAGGCAGCTTAAAGGTTAGTTAGGTCATGGCCAGGTCAAAAATAAATAATCAAGTGCACTGATTCTGCATTAATACCAAATACATATTATATACATTTTATTATTCTCATTGAAAACATGAGTTGAATATCAGCAAAGAGTGTAGTTAACTATTTAGTTTTATCAAATATGCATGATATATAATCATATAAAGAAATCCATGTTTTAACAATACAGCTGGCTGCTTGTTTGGTTGCTGATTTAACTAAATGGCTGTCTTACTCATTACATGTAAAAATTTGGTTGACAAACTAGCTGATAGATGGCCTCACTGATTAACCGACTGACAAAGTCACAGGTGGACAACAGCACAGAAAGGAGCTGCTTGAATGGGATAAGGCAGGTTTTAATTCAACGCAGCTCTTACAGTGGCTAATATCGGTCCTCTGCCATTAAAGTAGGGTAAACACGGCCACACGAGACTGTCAACACTGATAGGAAGGACTTAACCAACACAAACCATGTGTGTCGTTCTATATGTCTCGCAGTCTGTTTCCTTCTTTGTCTCTCTGCGTCTCCTGCTTCCACCTAGCCTGACCTAATCAGCGATAAGTTGAGTGCTTTAGTCAACAGCACAGCCCCCTTAATTAGCAGCCCGTTGCTTTAAGCTCATGTGTAAGCATCACTGTACTGTGTGAATGTGCGTGTGCGTGTGTATTCCATACATTTTCACCCTCAGACTGACCTCAGCTAACTCCAGTCAGTCTTCCAATAAGTCAGTAAGTGAACGAAGGCTCCTGCATATCCAGATGGAGAGGTTTAATGGGTATTAGACATGGGGGGCAGGGGGTGGACAGGTAAATGGGGATAACTACAAGCAGCCTATAGAGCCAGTAAAGCTTTCACAACAACAGATGGGAGTCAATGCACATTTGAGTTTGTGTTTTTACGTCTATTAAACGAGTCTACGAGTGGAAAAATGTCAAAAAAAGATACACAATGATAAACAAGATAAAACCCATAAGTTTCTAATATTGTATAGACAGTATCCCATTCCACTCAGCTCCAGGTGATTACATTAATACCACAAAATTCCACCTTCACATATTTCTCAATTCCTTCTCCTGTAATGGAAAAAAATATTGTCGTCAAGGCCAGCATCAGGTGTGCGTTGTAAATGTGGTGTGTATGTGTGTGTGTGTGTGTGTGTGTGTGTGTGTGTGTGTGAGTAGCTCCCACTTTGCCATGTCAACTCATACTCGATTGCTTTCTAAATAAAAATAAAAAAAAGGAAAAATTGCTCTCAGGGACTTTGCTGCATTCCACTTCATGAGCACAAACAAACGGACCAAAAAGCTATTCTAGAGGGAGGAGTGGGAGGAGGTGGGGGCGCTGGTTGGTGGGGGGGAAGGGAGGGGGGGGTGCTGCAAAAGCCCCATAAAAAACAGAGGGAGATAAAGAGGAGAGGGGGGGAAGCAGGAAGGAAAGCTCATGGAGCTGAAAAAACCCAAGTGACTCCACTACCGATAATGAGCGGATCATTTAAAAAGCCCTCCTCAAATTGCCTTGAGGAGGAGAAGAGAAAGGAAAAGGCTTGAAAGGTTTTGAGAGATTTTGGGTGATGGACGAAGTGGTGAACGGGAGGGGTTACAAAACAGAGCAGGGGAATCGTAAACATGTACGCTCGCACATACAGTATATCCACTGAAACATGGGTCATTTCCATCTGTGGCTGTAAGTGTGCAGGTCAAACAGTCAGAGCCAAAGCTGACCACCTGACCCCACCTGGCACACACCATCTGTAGCTCATTGAATGTGAGAACAAATTTATGTGCATGCCTGGATGTACTATCCGCACAGTTTTTGGCAAATGTAATGAATAATAATTTAGTATTTTAATACAGTCAAAAGAAGAAGCTTTCCCATCTAAATATGCTTCAGCCTTAAAGTCAAAAAGCATAAACATGTTCTTCTTGGTCAATTTGCAGGTCATAGCCATACGAGGCAGCCACCTGTAGTTTGAACTATTTTACATAACAAAACTACAAAGCAATGGAATGGAATGAAATGAAAATAAATGAAATAAAATACAAAGTCTGAAAAATCCATTTGGCTCAGATCAAATGAAATACCTCTTAATTTGACCTTGAACTTCAAAAACAAAAATAAAGACGTGTTAAGACTTTTTGGAAAGCTGCAGTAATTGTGGCACCAAAAATATCAGTCATTCAAATACATGTCAATCACAGGGAAGGCAGAGACTGTGTTGGTGTACTGTGTGTGTGTGTGTGTGTGTGTGTGTGTGAGATGTCAGTGGTAGTGTGCCATGTTGCGGTGGAAACCAGCCCACGGCCCTGGGGATGCCAGCTAGCTGGCGGCAGAGTATCAACAAAGCACAACATGACACAACATGGCTGGACTGCAGCTGAGCCCATGGTGAGTGTGGGGAAGACGATTTGTGTATTTGTCAATGTGTGTGTTTGCATGCCGGGGCTGTTTGCATGCACCAGCTTACGTGTGTTTGTGAACTGTATAGTGCGTGCGTGTGCGTGTGCGTGTGCGTGTGTGTTTGGAGTAAGGGGGTCACCATGTTGGCTGCCAGCTGCCTTGTCTGCTTTTCAAAAGATTAATTAAAGTTTCGTTCTTTTTGTAGCTACACATTTTTACACATATAACTAACAGTCACCAGGGAAGCGTAATGTACTTCAACTTAAAGCCGTATTTTCATAAAAACAAAATGACTATATGCGAAAGGGCTCACCCATAGTGACATTATGACCAGACTCTGCAGCGCCCCTCAGCTGTATTAAGCTTTTATGTGTACCTATATTCAGCAACAAAGCTCTCATAAAGCCACTGTACGTTACCTGCCCAGCACCAAACAGCAGAAAGACAAAGATAGCAACCAGCTGATGAACAAAGTGGAGCATTTATCTGCTAAACAGCCAGATATTTCCCACAGGAGTTGTCAGAGACCAAAAACAGAGCTAAAAGGAGAGTGAATATTGAACTTACATTGGTCACAAGATTAGAAACGCAATTTGAAATGAATGCTAAAGCTGCTACGGTCGCCTAGATGTGTAACTAATGCAACTGTTTTTCTTAAATGTTCAACATATCAACTTTATAACACTGTTATTGTTGTGTTTACAACTGATTCTGTTGGCCTAAAAGAGAATCATTGTAGATTTAAGGAGACAATAGTGAAAGTGCAAGCAACTTTTACCACAAATATGTTTCATTTAAAAAAAGATCTGCAATCAAATCAAACAAAAGCACATTGAAACACCAATTTGACGACACATATGGAATCACACTGCAAATAGCAAACTCAAGCAGATACAGATAAGTAAGTCATAGTAGTGGAGGTCTGCAGTGGCGACTGAGTTTTTTCTGCCAAAGTAATCACTCACAGAACACTCATTTGCATGGAGGGTGCTAAATCAAATGTTCAAACCCCTTCCATGTTAACAACAATGTTGTCAACTTTCATCAGCCACCCCTCACTTCCTTCCAGTCTTTACTATTTTCCCTTACTCCCTTACTCCCTCTGTCCCCTTATTCCTCCTCCCTGTACTCGCCTTTCTCCCCCTCTCCTCCCCTCTCCATCTTGACACAGTGCACTGAGCCTAATCGTGGATAATTGGGTGGGAGGGGCAGTGGGCTGGCCTTGCCTTTGTGTGCAAAGGGCAAGTGGTCAAGTTAATGGGGCCCTTGTGTCGAGCCTGGAGCACTCTGTCTCTCTCTTTTTCTCTGTTCGATCACTCACTCCGCCAGTCAATCTTAGTCTCTCAGTCAGCTTCTCTTTTCTTTGACGGCTGAAGCTTTTTTTGCCCGCTGTTTCGATCTAGTTTCACCCCATTTCCAGTGGTCTCACTTCGTCTTTCCTTCCAGCCATTCAGTGTGTCTTGTCCAATTTCTTTTCTCTCCTCCTCCTCCTCCTCTGCCCTCTTGTCTTTCTCTGTTTGCAGCTTTTTCTATCTCTTCTCACTGTCTCTCCAGCAGAGTGTTGGGGAGGAGAGAACAGACCTCTTTAAAATATCAAAAGACCGATCAGGAGGCCTCGCTGGTCCCTCCCTTTTGCTAACTCTCCCTCCCTCCTTCTGACTGATAAACAGAAGAGTGAGCTTGCAGGATTAGCTGCTGTGTACTACCTTCCCTCCATCCTTTATCCCTCTCTCTTTTCTTCCTGTGGAGGGGTAGACTGTTGACTGGGCTTGATATGTGTGTGTGTGTGTGTGTGTGTGTGTGTGTGTGTGTGTGTGTGTGTGTGTGTGTGTGTGTGTGTGTGTGTGTGTGTGTGCGTGTGTGTGTTCGTGTGTGTTACCTTGTCTGGCATCAGCTTAGCCTGCAGGAGGCCATTGTGTTTGAAACACAGGCCACAGCCGATCTGGGCCCCGAAGGAAACTTTATTACATCTGTGAACATTTAACACTGGATTGTTAATAATGAAACACACACGTTTTAGCTTTGACAATCAGCGACACATGACAAGCATTTATTATATAAATCATTATAGAAGATATATAGACATCTGCAAGGTGACAGAGAATACATTCTTTTTGTATTGATTTTGTGATACTGAAATGTTAAATTAATTAAATATTTTTGGTAATAATTAGAAATAATCTTTGCAAAAGGTTTCATAAATTAAACAATATTGTAGCTATAGCTGATGTGTTAAATTGTCCAATTTGGACAATTTAACAAGAAAAAAAATAAAGAGTCCAGAGTCCCAAATTTCTTGAAGAAAAGGTATTTATTTTTATTCAGTCAGAAAACATTGCCCACCCTTAGACTGTGTTGAAGAAAAATGTCTTTCAGGTCCAATTCTGCAGCTGGTTCAGAGAATTCTCTCTAACCAGAGTGAGTTCTGGCCACGATTATTTACAGGGTTACAGGAAATAACAGAGAAACAAAAGGGCTAAGCTTCTCGGGAAGGACAAGAACAGACAGAACTGGCAGGAATACACAAAGGCAATATAAAAGAGTACAGTTAATACAACTTAAAGATGTGACATTTTAATCGACAACTGCAAAGTATAACATTCATTACCCATTAATTACAGTGAAGCAGAGGGAATTTGATATACTGAACAGAAAAACTCACTCTATGAGGCCATGTCTACACTAAAGTGGATGAATTATAATATTTCATGGACGTAAATACAGTTTGTGTTTCTTGTGTTAAACCCCAAAATAATATAAACCACACAATGATTATACATTAATATTCTTGAAAGTGTCTAGTGTGCTACAAATTGAAATGCTACAATAGCAGCTTCAACTTTATCCACAATGGTGAATTTTCTTGTAATTCTGTTTTTGTTGGCCAAAAAAAAAAGGATCCGTGTGGATAGAAGGATCCAAGTAGATTCAACTTAAATTGATCTGGATTAGTGTGGACATGGCCTGCAAATGACCAACAATTCTAAGAATTCTGTTTGATAATCCAAATAATAGCCTAGCTGAGACATCCCACAATACAGTGACATAAATCTGTTGGAATAGAGCATTCCTGCATGATATGTGCCCAAGGTAATTCTCAGCAGCAGCACATGACCTTCTCTGAATAACACTGACTATCAGTGGTTCCTTGACTGTCTCTCGTCTGACGTCACAGTGAGAAGTGTCCTCGCACACAGCACTAATAGCAAGACTACAAGTGACGACATCACTGTCTAAAAAAACGTGACATCACAGCAGATCGTCGGTGCACCAGGTGAAGATTTTGCCACAAATGGAGGCAGTGATGTTGCAAGGAGCAGCAGCACGGCGCGGATAACAGTGGTAAACAGTGGTGCTCAATGCCGCAGTGTTGCAAAACGGCATCACTGTTAGTGGTGGTGACGTCGCACTAGACAGTGATGAGGTCACTGTACACATTCACAGTCGGGATGGTATTTATGTGTTAGCCCGCAGATATCAAAGGTATACAGCAAACTGCATTATAGATAAAAAATGTAATTAAACACACTTCTAAACCTTTGCAATGGGGACATTTTTGCAATGCAATTTAAGTCCTCAAAGCATTGAGACCACTGATAAAATTGGCTTAAATTACTTTTCTGAGTAGTTACACACAGGGAATACCTCTCATTTGTGAAGGTGGATTAACAAGAGGGATGCAAATAACAGCCACTGGGAGATACTGCATAGCTTCTTGGCTGCTGTATAAAACAATGGATCACAGTGAAATATGGAAACACTTTACTAGTGATAGGTACAACTTTAGGCTCGAGTGGCCCACTGACACTTGACGTTTATTTATTACCAAAAGAAACAGAAAACAGCTGAATGCATGGAAAAAGACCTGAGTAGAACAATTAATTGTGCCGATAGAAAAAATGCCAACAGAAAATGGAGAAGCAATTGGTCTGAAATGTGTAACGTTTTTGCTCTTCAGGCTATGAGGAGCATGTGCAACTTTCAAGAACTATGGTTGCACATAGTCTATCAATATGAAATCCTATTCTAACCATGTCCACTGGATGTGTTGTATGATTGTTCAAGCAGTATGTTTTTCAAATGATTTCAAATGTTGTTTCCAGATGTTTTGCAGACACTTTTTGTGTTTTTCATGTATACTGAAAACAAATCTGCAGCTCATTTATGAAAAGATACTTTGTTTCGTTTTAGTTACTGTGCCATGTTTGTATCTGTACCTTCTGAATAGTGTATATTAGCATAAAGAAAACCATAGCTTTACTTCTCCTGCTTCAAAGACTTAATCGGAGAAGTGACATAAACAAACAAGACACTACAGCTTTGCTGTATATACTTAAAGATTGAATCAATAACAAATAAGGGCTTTGCATACATTCAAAAGTGAATGTAGCCCATCATAGACCCGTGAAGCATGAACTTTGATAATGTAGTCACAGAGCCAGTGGACATTGGCACACCAGCTAGACTGGCAGCAGATTGTCTGCACCAAGTGGACATTAGGGGTAAGAGACCATTGATATGTCTGTATTACACAAAACAAGAGAAAAAGGAGAAAAAAAAGATGCAAAGAAATCCTGCTTTGTACAGCATATCATGCATCTTTTTAATCTGTTCCACAGTATTGGGGTCAGTAGTCAATACATGTGAGTAGTAGGAGTCATTGCAACTTATGTGCATGTATTCTCTCTCTCTGTCTCTCTTCAGACACACTCACACTTCCTGAAGGTGGGTTCAGATTAAGAGTGTTTAGCAGCTGCCATTTGATTGTTTGCGGAGCTAAATGTGAGCGAAATGATTCAGTTGGCCAGACCTACTTCTGTGTCCGAATAGTTTTGATATCTGAGTCATGACAGCAGACATAATGGGGCTTGATATGTATGTGACTTTCATCAGTGCAGTTTAAAACAATTTAACCAACTACCAGTAAAGCAGGAGTTTGAGTTGATGTTGGTGGATTTGAAGTGTCTAATGCACAATTCAAACTAATTGTAATACCAACAGAGCTGTGTAAAATTAATTTACAATGTGATATAGTGTGGACTACTTGTATCCGTGGCGATGTTGCTGCGTACTATGCTAACTTTAGCTCCAGGGCAGCAACAATTGCTCCTTCGTCTGAACGTGCCTTAATATGTTAATGTACTATTGTAAGAAATGCACAAAAGAAGTTCTTAATACTGACCTCTGACTGGGATGAATGAGCTGTATTAGAAGAAATTAAAGCGGGGGAAGAAGGGAACAAAGAGAAATAAAGGAAACACAAAGGAAACAGTGAGCTGCTCCACAGTCTGTGATGGTTAATGAATTAAAGCTGGCCTCCATGCTGGGGCCAGAAACACAGTAGCATAGGTTAATACTGACAGGTTTAAGAGGGCAAGCTGAAACTTACAGTAGAACTGATGGACGAAATGTCCATGTAACTGACTAAATAACTGACTGGCTTGTTGGCTGGAATAATGACTGGATTACTGGCTAATTAATTACTATAATAGGTAATTGAATAGACTGGTTACTTGACTGGCCGGCCAGATGACTGTTTCTTGGATTGGTACTTTCTTGGATGGCTGATTAACTGCAGGGATGAGGCAAACTGATTTAAGGGCTGACTGACCGAGTGACTATAGTGGAGTAGGCCCGTAGTTATTTGGCATATGGCAGATGGTTAAAACTAACTAGGTTGGAATATATCCGACTCTCCTTTTTCTTCCTCCTGAGCCACAGTCAACGTATCCCCACTGCTTTGGAAATGAGCTTGTTCTTCAACACTTCAAACTGCAAAACATGCATGCTCAAATCGTTTTTCAAAGCCATGCATCATCTGATAATAAATCCTCCCAGTGGTCACTGTATCTATATGAAAAATGCCTCAAATGTGACCACAATTAGTTTTGCTCCCTGTGACTTAACACTTGATATTGGGACCAACAAAACCCTACTCTACTCTGATACTGCTCTTTCAATGAATTTCTTCCTCCTCACTTAGATCACTTTGGTGACATGACTCTGTAGCATCATTCCAGCTCAAATAGCCCAAAGTATGTGGAGTGGTAGCGTGTAGAGCTGAAGGCTCACTTATTTGGGTTTACAGTGTGGCTGACAGGTTGAGGTCCTTTGGTCAAGGTGATGAGGAGAGGATAGTGGATGTTCTCATCGTATGCGTCTTTTCCCTCTGTCAGCATCTGAGAAACACACAACATGAAAAGCATTAACTAGGCCGATTAAATCTGCATAAAATCTGTATCCAATATTTCAGTTTTTTTTAAATATTTTTCTCTAATTCCAATAATACCAGGTTGCCAATGGATTGAAGACGACAATGTATCACAACATCGGCTGTTTGAGTTCTTAGTTGCATGTAACCCCTCAACTCCTGCCACCTTTCCGCTGTCATGGTATCAAAAGCAAAAATGCCCCCAAAGCTATAAATGTATTACTTTAATTATATCTAATTTCTCTAATTTTCTTGTTCTCTTCTGTGAACCTTTCATTTGAAGAAAATCATACTTGCCACCTGACAGGTCAGGTCAAGATAATTAGTAATAACATTATGTTATAGAGCTCATAAGCAGATAATATTGAAGAGGATGTGCTGCTCATCAACTGACAAAAAACGTAAGCAGAAAACTAACAACAGAAAATAAAGAACTCTAACCATTGAAATAAAATATTACCACTGCAGAACTGTTAACAGCAGTTTATATGCCTTACCTTATTAAATTGCTGATTAATTTTCTGTAAATCAATTAATTAACTAATTGTTCCAGCTGAAGTATGCATACTGTTGCACACACAAACACACACACACACAGACACACACACACACACACACACAGCTTTGTGGGATGCCCCTGCCCTTTTAAGCAGACTTGGCAGTTTGGCCATGCACCTGCTAATTAGCTCGCCCAGCGTCTGGCCAAATGATCAGAGACTTATGAAAGTGAGTTTAGTGGGTCTGCTCATGTGAGAGTGTGTGATTGTCTGTGTGTATGTGTGTGGTGGGACCAGGATAGGGCAGAACTGTGTGAAAAGGTTTTTTCACAACAAACAGAAACTCAAACTGACCCCAAATTCACTCCCGTCAGCAGCATGTAAGTAATATGCAAGTGACAGTCCAACCAATTTAAACCTTAAAACTTACATTAACTCAAATGCTGACTTTGTGTGTTTCCCACCAAATAGGCCATTTTTGTGTCAATCATTAAAATCAAGTCGCAGGGGCTCTTGTTTTATTAAATTCTTTTCCGGCAAAATATGCAGATCCACTAGTACTCTTCTCCACTTCTACTCCTCAATTAAAGTGACTGTGGATAGTTTTTTTTTTAGCTCAGAGGCCGACCTTAGTGAAACTAGAATCCCTGGAGGTCTCTCGCTTTATTCAGCTTTATTAAGACAAATATAATAAGTTGAAAAGACAGTTACAAACACAGTTATAAATGCATGTAATCTGCAGTGTAGTGTGTGTCTGTGCAGGTAGCATGTAGTGATGGTGAAGTTCAAGAGGGCAACAGGGCTATGGACTTTGGGTGGTTGTTAGGAAGTGTTCAGGCTGACATTAGCACTGCATGGTTAAATGCAATCCCCTATTCATTTCAATGAGACCACTGCATTCCCACAGCAGGGGCGCCAACACAGACAACGGCATCAAAAAACTTAAGTCAAGTCTCCTTTACAGAGCACATTTAAAAAGAACAGGTGTTGATCAGAGTGCTTTAAAGGGTATCTAAATATTTTTAAAGATGAATTATTATATATTAAATTATTTAATATATATTGAAATAATTAATATAAAAATAAATAGATAATCAACAATAACACAAAACAAAAAAATGTCCTCATTCCACAAAAAAGTTTAGGCTCGCTCAACTTTTGCCCCTAACACATTCCAGTTAGACCTTTTATTAAGATTACTTAATTATTTATCTATTATCCATATAAATGTACGTGTATCTGGTGGAAGTATAAAGGTGTAAAACCAGAGAAAGTGGTGGTCCTGAACATTTCTTATAAAATAATCCACAATGTCACAACACTAGGCCTGTGTGATTTAAGTTGCGACCTCACACACCTCTATCACATGTCTCATCACTCTTCTTCCCAACCTGTCCTCACAGTGAGAGATCTTCACCTATACACCGTCTCTCCCCAATCCACCCTTTTCAAATGTCTCCCCTTTTCTGCTGAATATGAACAAACTGCTCGTGTCTGCCTTACCCCTCTCTCACTCGGTTCCTGCCTCCACTCCCCCCACCCCACCAGTACCCTTCATGTGCGTTATCTTCCTATGTCCATCCCTCCAGGCACCGGCCGGTGGTTGAACCTCTGACCTCCAGGGAGAGAAAGAGAGATAGAGGGAGGCAGAGAGAGGGAGAGCAGACGGCCCAGGGGTGGTTGGGCGTGGAGGGGCAGCTGCCTGCCCCCTATGCTAAGCCCGGTAAGGGGACCACAGCCAGCATTCACATTCAAATTCTACCAGGCGGAAGGAGCAAGGAAGCGATAGATGGAGGGTTAGAGCGGGAGGGAGGGGGCCTTAACACGGTGAGGGCTAAGAGCTTGCAGAGGTGAAAAGTTTAACAAGCAAAGCTGTTCCTCCTGATCGCAGGCTGCCTAATCAGCTTCATGGGTGGCTGGCTAAATCGGCTCTCAACGCGACCCCCCACCCCACCAACCCACCAATCTTTTCTCTCTTTTTTTTGCCTTTCCAAGGTGCAAGTCATTTATTGTATTGCCACTTTCGCCCCAGCTTCTGTCTCCCTCTCTCGTGCTCTCATTCTGCCTCTCTATTTCTCTGCCCACTTCTTTTTTTCGTTTATTCTTGCCCTGCTTGTATAGACCGGAGAGAAAGTGAACACGGTGGAAATGGAGAGAGGAGGGGGCTTTGAGACAAGGGAGGGATGGATGAACCGGATGTCTGGGGTCTCTCTCGGCAGGATTAGGAAACAGAGAATGAGGGATTGGGTGGATGGAGAGACGAGTAGAAGAAGGGATAGAAGGACAGGCTTGAATAAATAGAGAAGTGGGTCGTGATGTAGGAAATGGGAAGATAGAGGGGAGCAGAGGGCGGGAGAGTGGAGAAGGGTGAAGGAAGATATAGGGGGGAGGGAGGAAGGGGGTGGCCAGGCAGCTGAGGGGGAAGAGAGGAAAAGAATGAAAGAGGGAAACAGAACGAAAGAGGCAGGGAAATGAGTGTGAGTGCATGGACACAGTGGGGATACTATTTATGCATGTGAGAGAGACGGGGGAGGTACACATGTGAACACACACTCAAATGCATGTGTGTGTGTGTGTGTGTGTGTGTGTGTGTGTGTGTGTGTGTTTGAGAGAAATTAAAATTCATGACTCTCTCTTCACAACCATTTGAGTAACAAGATTAAGATGGCGGGTTAGAAAATAGCGCTGGCATTATCAGGCTGCTTGCAGTCCCTCCAGCTGCTTGCCTCTCTATTCCACAACAGTGGGGATAAGAGGATAACGCGCTAGCCCGGTCTGCCCGTCCCAGCAAACGCCTTACACGCGCGCGCACACACACACACACACACACACACACACACACACACACACACACACACACACACACACACACACACACACACACACACACATAAGCGCTGCACATCGGGCCTGCCTGCCTGCTGTCTGTAGTCCTTCGAGTGTGTTTGTGTCAGAGGGTGAAAGTGTGTGTATGTTTGGAGAGTAGCGAGCTGGGGGTCTAGAGATGGTTTGTAAAGAAGTGCTAAAAACACTCCCTGCTCTTTCTTTTTTCACAGAAACCCGCACAAAGCAAACATTAAGATAGGCAACATATTCCAAACTAAACCAAATGTGACTCAAATCCAGCACAGTGAGGAATACAGGGATAAGCACAGCCACAGCAGTCATGTTTGTTTAACTGCGTCTGTGCCAGATGGAGGAGTTTGTGATTAGAACCCATGAAAAGAAGTAAACTCGGATTTACTCTCATTTAGAAACTCAACCAGTTAAAGGATATTGTTGCACGGCTGTGTGAATATTTCAACAAGTTTGGATTTTGATTGGAGTGGGCTGCAAGCTTGACACCAGAGCCGTAACTCAGTATTATCATTTTTGCTGCTTTCAGTGGTATCATATCATATGATAGGATTGTATACGTTTACAAAGCGCCGATGTTGATGATCCAATGTACACTAGAAAACTAACAACATGACTGAGGGTTCTATTTAACACATTTGAAGAGTTTTGTCGGATGTAAATGCTAATTTTGATAGTCAGAGTATTAATATAGCAACAAACAACTCTGCTATGCTTTGTAAAGATATCGTGAAGTAATGTGTACCGGAGAATGCAGTCACTTTCCCTCTGCGTATGTGAGCGCGCCCCACTAGTTGGCTCACGGCCGCTCTGCACTGCGCTCATACGGCAGTTTCAGTTCCGACTGACGGCGCTGGTCAGAAAACATTGCGCTCAATTCATTTTGATAGTTTTCGCATAAACGTATAACAAATTAGAATGATCAAATGAACACGATATTAAGCTAGTGTTTGCTTATGAATTAAATATATTTTCACATCTTAATTGTCAGTATTAAAAAAGTAACATGTAAACCTTTCAGTACCATTATTTCCCTCAAAAGTACTACACCTGCTTTTGATGGAGACTTTGATTTTTTTAAGCTAGAGTGAAAGAAAATCCATAGTGTGGGTTCCACTCTGATATGCATTTTTCTTGTGTTCTGGTCCACCAACTGAAAGTAAATATAGCTGAAGAAAGCTAATCTGTAGTGCAAATGAGTAGCAGCTGCTAATTTGGCTTTGTGTGTGTGTGTGTGTGTATGTGTGTGTGTGTGTGTGTGTGTGTGTGTGTGTGTGTGTGTGTGTGTGTGTGTACGTTGGTAGTGTATGTTTCACTGTGATATCATCATGTGGTGTGTGTTTGTGTGTAATGTCTAGCCAATATGCTGTCTGAGTGATGTCTGGTCTGTGCGGGATTGTGATATAGCTTGTTTCTTAGGTGTGTGTGTGTGTGTGTGTGTGTGTGTGTGTGTGTGTGTGTGTGTGTGTGTGTGTGTGTGTGTAGAATGGTCAGTCAGGCACATACAAGCACACACACAGAAAGCCACACAGGGGTTGTTCAGAGTGTTCATCAGAAGATAAGCAGAGGAGACTTAATCACCTTCAGATGTGAGGGGGGCACTTCAACTTGTCCTCATATCCACACGCAGCACCTGACCCCACTGTGTGTGTGTATGTGGGCATTTGTGACTGTGTGTGTGTGTGTGTGTGTGTACTTTTTGCGTTCGGCAGACAGAAGTGTGCATTTCACATGTGAACCTAATGGTCTGACATTCCCCTTGCATGCCGAACAAAAGAAAGAAACACCAGAATAATTTCAGTGTTTTTTTTATACCCCACATAAATGTTAGTCTGAATTTCGCCGTTCACATTCTGTTGTTAAGCAACTCTCATCACTAAAACTGGTCTGAGTAGCAATTTTCCCAAGCGGTTGTGGTGCTGAACCATTAGAATTATTTAATGGCTGTATTCTGTGGCCTTGAGGCCCAATCAACTCTCTCCGCAGCTTTTTCAAACAAAGTTGTGTTTCCACTTTAATCCCACCAAAGCTACTTCTTTCTTTCCATCCCTTTTACCTTTTTTTCTTTTTTCTTTTTTTGTTCCCCCTTTCTTCCTTCTTTTGGAGTCAGTTTTTATTGTTTCCAAGAATTTAGTGTCCTTTTACTGAAACGACTTCACCTGAGGCCAAAACCACCTACTATAAGAAATCTCATCTGAAGCCATTACTCTTCAATTGAATGTCCTTTACAGATGTTCATCCATTTATGTTTGCTCAAAAATCATTTGTGTTTTTCCGTTTAGAGAGATTCTCTGTATTTATATTTCTCCCCTTGTCTGACATATTTGTAAAGCAACTGTTGCAACTGTGCATTTGTTTTAACCTGGAGGGGAAACTAAACGGAAGATTTAAACTTTTAAATTACTCCTCAATTAATCAGGGTTATTTTTAAATAAAAAAATATAAATCAGCAACCAAATATATTCATATAATACTTATTCCATTAAATTCACTGGCAACTTTTTTCCAGTCCAGGAAATGTGACGGTATTGTACTGCACACATAAGTTACAGTACACAGAGGAGGTCAGAGTGAACGAGTGTACAAAGTACAGAACAGGATTTGAGTCTCCAGCCCCACCTGGTCTTAGGTCTTTGCTACTAAAAGACTGGTTTAGGGGCAGGGGAAGATGGTGGCTTTGGTTAATTACTGAATGCGTAATTGAATCTCATTGTGTTTCAAGTCATGGTGGATATTTTTTAAATATTTAACCAAAACCACGATCTTTCCCTGACCTAAACTGAATGCTTTCATTGGCCTAAACATAAACAAAAAATGTTAATTGTTTATTTTCCATGAGGGGATAATGCACAGAAAACAATTAACATATGCTGTAGTATTCTAACAATGAACAGTTTCCTTGTTCTGTTAAGAAAAATGTAACCTGGTTGGCATTACGTTTCCAACAAAATGTGTTTGCAGACAGACAATGCAAAATGTCATTGGCCTGAATAACACGATCAGAAAGGCATACTGGTACGTGTCTGATATGGACTTATGATCACGTCATATGAGAGCAGATACCCCCGACCCTCTCACTGCAGGATGGTGTCGATTGTGACTTGACCTCAGCCTGCCTTAAACCTGTCTTGAACCTGTAAATGTGTGGTCACCTTAAACGTGGTTTGAAAGGGTCCAGAGTCCCTTAGATATAAAATGTGTGAGTGATTGTGATGTTAAAATCTAGTGAAGGGCTAATAGTCAAGAGAGAGAAGGAGAGAAGTGAGATTTTTCCATGCTGAGGCTCAAACCACTTTAACAGGCACTTTAATGGCCAGTCTGTCCAATTGTCCCACCAGTGTAGGTGAGCGGGTGTGCACCAATTTAGCCCACTCCTTGCTGTCCTGTTCTTCTGTAGCTGTGTATGTAATAGAGTTAACAGCTGGACTCCACTTCTTTAAACACTGCCTACTTGTGTGCTGTCACTTCTCTTTGTCACTGTCCTTCTCTCTCCTTCCTTTGCTCTCTCCGTCTTCCTTACTGTGCCAAGTTAAGGCCGCTTGTTTTAGCTCCGGTGTGTCTTACATGGTGTCCCGAAACATCAAACCACAGGCTAATACCATAGACTCTATAAAATATGGACGCAGTCCTCGTGACGTCACCCATAGGGGTCTGCACAACTGTTGTGAAGCTCAAAGTGAGCGGCGTGACGCAGCAGTGGACACAGCTAGCAGCGAGCAACCTATGACGACACCTACCTGTCACTCTAAGCGGCCACACCCTCAATTATGCCTAACTTTGAAGCTTAATATGATGTAAACGGGCGAGTTATATAAAGAAGAAGCAAATAAGAGGGTTCATCTGTGTCAATTAACTACCATGAATAATGAGATTTTAGCACAGAACGAGGACTGTGGATTCCCTGTTGTTCCCTCTTCCCTAGAATTATTTTGTAGACTTGGAATCCATACTTTAATTTACACCAAACATTTTCCTACAACTGCTGCCTTTGTTAAAACATGAGGCTAGAAGATACTGAGGTGCAAGACATGAAGTCCTCACAGGAACTGTTGTTTGGCTTCTTAAAAACAATTGAAACACAAACAGTTGCACAGATCATGCACGCTGGTGTTGTTTTATCATACTGTAGTTATAGTCAATTATGTTTTATTATATTCTATGAGCAACTTGCCTCCAGACTTTGACAACATCAGTTTTGAGTATGTCTCTTTAAACAAAATTACATTTTTTTTATTGGATACATGCTTTGGAGTCATGCTGACTGTTTTTCTGTTCTTGTGCTGGCTTCTTACCTTTAAGTGAACATCCCAGACCTGAGCATCATACTGCTGGTGTTGAGAGGCACAGAGTCCGGCCTGCTGGGCCAGTTGACAAAACAGTCTCAGAGTTTCACCTCGCAGTGGAGCAAACACCAACGCCATGCCCTGGTTAGAAAATGAGAGGATTTTGAGTACTTTTGGAGTTGGATAGTGAACATAGTGGCATAGAGTACTTCACAACTCATTTCTCATAACATTTGATGTTTAGCTTTACAAACACACAGAGTTAGTTGCCTGTATGTCTCTCTTTCCTTTGATTTTTAGGTACATATTAGATGTTAAACCAAAAGAAAACAAAGCTCTACTAACCAAACCAACCCTGGAAATGTGAACACACGTGACTCGTCTTCTCATGCGAGGTGTACAAGTGTTTGTGTCTGCGTGTGCGTGAGAAAGACAGAGGGATGGTTTGTATGTGCACATTCATCACAGACGTCCCGCAAATACTAAGAGGATTACCAACAGGTTCAAAGTTTCTTTGAAATCCTTCAGCTTTCAGTTGTATTTCATGTTGATCGTGTTATTATTGTTTTAAATAAATGGACCAAAGAGGAATGGTCATGCAAACACACACATACAGGATCAGGCTTGACAGATGATTTTTCATCTGTATATCCAGTTGCATCCCCCACCCCTTCTCTCTAAACACATAGCAAAAGCAAACAAACAACTCCTCCCAGCGCTAATCAGCTGATTAAGGGGATCCAGCCCACCGGATGGACCACCTTTGTCAGAAACAACAAATTAGTGCCATTAGATAGGAGAATTAATTGCTTTGTTAATTGCTTAATCAGCTTAGCAAATTATTAAATATTTGGCAAAGCTAGTTGTGGCAGCGACAGTCTGATGGCCGACACTCAAATCATATTAGCCCCTGAATTATCTCCACTGGATTAAAGAGAGAGAGACATGAAGAGAGACTTAACACACAGATGTACAACAATGGCCAGATGTCATGTCTGTCATTCAACAACAGCAGCTTCTGCATTCAACTGCAACCGAGACACACGTTTAGGTTTTACTGCGGATGTCACTGTGGGAAATGTCAGCTGAGGAGACGCGTGTCACTGCTGGCTACAACCCGGACATAATATTAATCATATAATCCTTTTGTCTTTCTAGTTACCTCTGTCGCTTGTAAAAAATGTAATAAAAGGGTTTAAAGGGTTGGTTAACCTTTTTTCTTAAACACATTTTCTCACTTACTTATTGTGGTATCAAACCAAGTGTACTTATTATCTGTCGCTGAGTTTTCTGCAGAAAGAGGTTCTAATGAAAACAGTTCAAAGCGGGGTCTGTGAATTGATCCGAGACACAGTGTTTATGAATCTCCTTTCTGGTTGCTGTTTAATTTCGATTTTAGTTTCACTGTTTATAATTTGGGTGAACTGACACTTTAATGACTTGGTGCTGATCTGCAAACCACATTATAACCTGCATGTTTCGGTTTCGCCATCTAAAAAAACAACAAGAAAGTCAATGTTGAGATTCTAAATGAAGAGAAATGTATCTTCTTCCATTTGCCTCATTTCGCATCTCTCCTCACTGTCCATATTCCCACCTTTTCCATTCCTCACCCTCCTCCTTTCCTCCCATCTCTCTCCTCCCTCATCCCTTCCTGTGTCCTCTCCTCCTCTTTCTTCCTATCTCCTTCCCTCCAGTCCTGTTCTCACCTCTTTTTCATAAACAGATATTCTGCCCTTTGTACTTAAAACGCTCCCCTCCTCCCTCAGATGAATAGAAACCTCAACCCGATCTCTTCCAGCCTTTTGCTTTCTTTTCCCCCATGTGCTTTGGCTGTCACAGCGTGGGGTCTTATCGTGAGGCCAAAAGGGAGAAGTTGCCTCAGATTTATGATTAAGGGAAGGCAGGGGAGAGAGAGACGGAGATCAGAGCAATGCATTCAAGTTGCTCATAATAAGCATTAAAGCATTACATGATATTAATCCTGTCAGACTATTAATATGTTTAGGGTTATGATTGAGAAGAGTGGGGTGGTGATTTAGAGGAAAGGGATAAGCAGATTTATTTATATATATATATATATTTATAGTAGACACACGGAGGCAAACACACACACACACACACACACACACACACACACACACACACACACACACACACACTTACGTTGGGTTGCAGTAATCTCCTTATAGCATCAACCAGGCTGGCTCTGTACTGGTCGAGAAACAAACTGGGAGGAAGAGGGAGAGACCGGTTAGAATGGATTCTTATGATAGCAGCTCCAGATAAAGCAGCAGGCTATTTATTTTCTTTTGTTCACAAATAAATCCACCAACAGGAAGAAGGGAAAAACAATTTGCATGAGTAAGATGCTCTTCCTTTTTGTTTACGTTTGAGTTTCCATGTGTATTCACCTCAGTCTGTAGTCGAGGCATTGAGAGGAATGCAGAACATCAGAAAATCCAGCGGGCACAGATACCATCGCCTACAGTAAACACACACGTGCGTACGCGCAGACATACACACTATTATGGGGCACTTCAAAGTAGCGCGAAAGCACCTTGAATTTGTGGAATTAATACCTGCAGTGTGCGCTCTGAAGTTTATAGCAAGATATAAGTAGAAAAACAACAAACAAAGAAAAAATAAATCAGAAATGAATGAATAATTAACTGGCTCCATTGTACACTAAACACAAGTGTACTGTAACATGCATGTGTCTGTGGGAGAGACTGTACATGTGAATTAGAGCATTCGTGCTTGCATGTTTTTTTTTCCACAATATGTGCAACTTCACTCACAAAATGATTAGCACCACCAAAGATTCATTTTAGGACTACGAACATTTCTGAGAATTTCAGTGGACAAAAGAGAAATGTGAGTTACATACTGACAAAAAAAAAAAGGTTTGTACGGTCACTTATGTGTTGGGGAGGTCATGACAATCAGCTCCTTGTGACATGTCCAAACCCTGATATAAATATTGTAATATCCGTACATAATTCACTTTTTGAAAACAAGCTGATTTTACATAATGGTGAGTTTTAGACGGGATGGAGATAAATACACACACACACACACACACACACACACACACACTAACAACACACACACACAAATCGACTCCAATCATTCTAAACAAAGTAACACCTGTCTCTATTTCCACAAAGACAAATTTCAATCCATTATGCAAGTAAGTAGAGCGGTGTGTGTTTGTGTGTACCTATTATCACAGATGAGAGTGGAGTAATTTGACTAAAATGGAACAATACGGTGGAGATTTGACATAATCCCTCACATCCGTCCAACTGGCCAACGGAGTGACAATCTGGACGTAACTTTCCAATCACAGCCTCTGACCTGTCCTCATACAAAATCCTCTGATCCCAGTGAGGAATGAGAGGTGCACGTCATAGAATCTCCTCTCTGCATCTCTGCCTACATCTACACAAAAGACAGGAATTACCAACACAAGCTCTCACCCCAGGATGTGTGTACGTCTGTGTGGAGTTTGTTTTTCTTCTGAGGTGAGACAGAGGTGCAAAGTTTATTTGACTTGAAAGGTGAGAGGTTTGTGTTTGGTTTATTTTGCCACCGATATGAGTTCACAGGAAAAGTGAGTGGTGAGGAAAAATAGGAAGTGAGCTAAGTTGGGTGGAGGCAACAGCTGAAACACACACACACACACACACACACATACACACGCACACACACACACACACACACACATACACACACGCACACACACACACACTCTCTGAGGGCAGGGGAAGGATATCATGTCATTAAGAGGGCAAACAAAAAAGAGCCACAATCATTGCTGATGAAAAGTTTTCCTTTAAAGACATCTACATGTACAACTACACAAATAGTGTAATAATGACAAATCAAGCCACAAATGTTACATAAAGTAATCATAACCACAAATAACCATTAATGCAAGTCATGTACTGCCAGTCATTCAGAAAAAATCCAAAGTTTAAGATTATTATTACAGGGGCAAGAATTCATAATTTGAACAAAAACAGGGCAAATAAATGTTGCGGAATACAGAAAACATGGTACGAATACCCAAACAATTTGGGAGTGCGTATCTGTTATGCGAGACGTGCCAGTAAAAAACACGTCTGATACACTTATGGTCTAGACAAGGTTTTTGGGTTGTTTTCATTTAATCACACAATACAGCAGTGGTCGTTGCAGACACACTTGGCAGAGGACTTTACTCCACTGAATGCACCTTTCTAGTTTCAATTTGTGACCACTGTGACAGATTTGAATTTTTTAAATGATTAGTTCTACACTGACACATTAAATAATTCTGCATTTGTGGATATTTTAGAGTTCTGTTGGTTACAAGTGGTAGCGCTGATTGCCTTTGACTTCTTTTACAGCTGACATTTCTGGCCTCTCTTCACTTTAAACATATAATATAATGTAGATAAAGCAGAGTGATATTTTTGTGGGACTTTGCCACTCAGAGGGATGTCTCTTAGTCTATTACACTGTTTGGTTGGGAGTCACAGTTAAATAATGCCAATGTAATAACCTCAAATGGAGTGGCGTCCGACTTTAAAGTCGCTTCTGATGCCCCCAGACTGTCAGAGACCTATTGTCTCACACTGACCCCCCCCCCCACCCAGAACAGCCCCGCGAACTCCAGTCAAAATGAACTGGAGGTCAAAGGTAACAAAACGGCTGTGTCTGTGTGTGTGTGTGTGTGTGTGTGTGTGTGTGTGTGTGTGTGTAAGGGCGTTGCTGCTATATTTGTCTGCTTACACACATATGTGAACATACAGGATGTAGTCAAGGCTGTAAGAGTGAGCCCATGGAAACACATGACATCATATATTAAGCATTCTTTTTTCCAAGTGGAAATTTGAGTTAATATGCAATTACTTTTATTTATATACATTACAAGGATTGTCAAATGTATTACGACACCAGCATACTTCATATATTAGTTAATTTCAGGACAAACAAAAACATGCGAGGTGTTACTGTCCTTGTTTTTAATACCAAACTTCCTCCTAAATGTCAAAATTTTAAACGACAACCTTGCCGCTATTAGTCAGTAAGTAATAGCCCTTTCAGTATTATTCAATTTTTTTGTGAATTTTGTTGACGTGTATTTTTTTTATTTCAGATTATTTAATCCCAGTCCATCCGGGAAACTCTTACTACTTGTAATGTCATGTGGAAAAACAAGAATAAGCCACTTAAGATTGGAGTAGCAACCTTATCACCGTGTAAACAAAAAGAAACAGAACAACACATACAAACAATGCAGTGTGTTAACCTATATCCTCTTAAAAACTCAGCTAATACCAAAAATATCATGCTGGTTTCACTCTTTTATCCTATTAAGCAGTACACAAGGATGTTTGTGTGTAGTTGAAGGTCACTCTTAGAAAGCGACTTACACTTTTCTTGGCAAAGACACTAAGTGTGCATTTAAGAACAACTTTGTTAAAGTGGTAAAAAGGCTGGACACCTCTTGTTTTTGCTCATATTTACTGAAACTGAATTTAAAATCAATTAACATACCATTGAGATCTGATTTTGTGGACAAAAAAATTACAGTCTGGTTAAAAATGTTCTCTAGACCTCAGGCAAATATTCTAATCATCTTAATTTGGAGTTTGCAAAAACGAAAAGGGCTGACAGCATTTCATTCAAGTGTCAGACAATTTAAAACAAAACAAAGTGATGCTGTAGAAGATGCCTACATTAGGGAAATAAAATGAAAAAAGACACAAAAAAAGGCAATTCTGAGCAAAATCATATAATGGAAAAAGATAAAAGACGAGAAATGCAATAAATCATGCCTTAACCAAAATTATAATAATTTAAATTACTTGATGCAATAATTTGTTTGACAGTACAATATTGACTTAATTTGTATCAGCAATGTGATATTGATTTACAGAATCTAATGACGCATCTAACCTTGACTTAAGATCTTCCAGAATTGACATATTCTGATCAATAATGCAGATGAAAGTAAAGAATGGTAAAAGCCCAAAAGAGGGTGAGGATGTTTTTGAATCATAAATTAAACATAAATGATAAAAAACAATGTTTCTTGATCATGACTTGCAAGCAGCACCAGCTTTATTGATTGTCTCATCGGCACCACAAATGCAACAGACTGCCATTACATATTTCTGACCAGCGCAGGCTGGTGCTATTGTGCTATGTCATCACATGAAGAGTTAAGCAGTGATGTGTTTGTGTTTCTACGTAGATTACTGTTCCATCCAGCTAACTGGCAGTCAGCTCTTAAATGAAACACAAAAAAGGTGTCCATCAAAAGTGCACGTGTGGATTTATGCAAATGACATAGATACAGTGCAAAAATAGATCAAATGCACACACGCACAAACTAACACACACATAAACAGGGCTTTATCTCAGAGCCCACACATGGACAGCTTTTGGAGAAAGCAGACATGCCAACATCCCAGCCAAGGATCCTCTGCCACACACATGCACACTGCAGGAATCCCTCTCTCTGCCTAAATCTCTCACACACACACACACACACACACACACACACACACACACACACACACACACACACACACACACACACACACCTACCTGTTTGTCTTTCTCTCTGTGAATTGCTTAGATTTTGACTGTCATGACTCCTCAATTTACTAGTTGAAAATTCATAAAAATCTACCCCTTCTACCCTCATTAAATATTCTAGAGTCAAGGAATATGCCAATATAGTGTGTTTCAAAGGTCTCACTGCTGGACACAAGGAGTCCCCTAAATGTCCATTCTCAGAATATGTGTAATGGAGGTTTCAAGTTCCCACAACACAAATTAAAGTTGAAAACTGGATCATGAAGTAGTTGTGATGTCAATCTTAGTTGTGAACAACTAAGATTGTCACATCTTAGTTGTGAATAAGCCACTTAAGTTGTGAACAACTAAGATGTGACAACAGCCCTCCGGTGTCAAAACTGTGCACAGTGAAGGTCAAACTTCCAAGAGAAATAACAAGCTTCACTGTTTTTGCATTTCTTTGATTTCTCTTTTAGCCTTATTCTCTCGATCGTCTCCTTGGTTCTTTTCCACCTTCTTCTTCCTAGCATCCTTTACAGCTCTACTGTGCACTCCACAACTCATTTGTGTGGGTTAATGTGTCTTAATCTCTATTTGCAAAGGTAAAGGAAGAGAGCAGGAAGAACAAGAAGTGTATTTCAAGAGTACAATTAAATATTTACACAAAGTGGGTGACTTTCTGTACCACTCAAGACTCAACAGTTCTTCTTTTGCATTATACTCTTCAAGGATAGGCAGGGTATTCAAAGAACTTAGCACGTAAAGGACTGCTGATAGACAATGTTCCACCAAACTCTTCTTCTTTCCTTGCCCCCCTCTTCTTTTCTGCTCCCCTCGCTTCTCAGCGGTGGTTCAGCTGCTACCGGTGGGAGCTATAATTAATCGGAGTGGAAGCCGCGTTGTTGACCTTTTCGCAGGTGATCATCGCCACGATGCGCCCAGTAATCGGTCAGCCATCACTCTTCAACCATCACCACTGCAATTATCACACTGTCACTCACTCACATACACGCGCAAAAAAGATGGCACCACAGAGGAAAAACATCTTGTCGCACAGACCCGTAACTAAAACATGCTTCATCTGCTGAGAAGAACTTGCAATATAAAAAAATCACACGCAATTTAGTCTGTTCTCGCAGTCTGCTTCTGTCTATCGTACACACATGTGCATAGACACTAGTCCGCTGTAAAATATCCTCTATTAGCTGCCGGCTCTCTTTCTCTCTCTGGGTGCTGTACCTGACTATTACCTGTAATGACCGTGACATTACAATAATGATAACGGTGTTTGCTAATGCTGCACTTAGCACACATGCACACACTTGTGCAGATAGATACACACACACACGGTACACAAGCTAAATTTGTTCAGTGTTTGTGAAGCTGGAAAATAGTAAAGTACTTTCACTTCAACCAACAGTATATCCATCTTCTCATTGTGTGTGTGTGTGTGTGTGTAGACGTGGTGGTAAACGGATGTAAATGCTATAAGCATCTCAGGGTGGATCTATCCCTGGTACCTCAACCACTGCAGACTTTTTTGAACGGCCTCAGTAAGCTCCACCAGGAAATAGGGTAAGGTTCCTCATAGTGTTGCTTTCATTGTCCGACAATATCAGGAAAGGTCAGCAGTTCTCCTCTCCTGCTAAAACACTCACCCTCTTTATGATCTACGTATACTCCTTCCACGCCTGCACACCCTCTGGCCTACCTATCTGTCTGCTGATTTTAAGGTCTGCTGCATGTGTCACCCTCCTAAAGGTTTCTACATCACTGCCCACATGAGCATTGGAGTACCCCCAGCAGGACCCCAAAATGCACTGACTCTCACTTGTATTTTATTGGAGCACGGGTCTAGCCTGGTTGGTTGGCATGTTTCTTTAAATGCTAATCATTTTAATATTTTAAATCCTAACATCGTACATTCCTGTCAATATATTTTTTTCTCCATGATAAAGAGTACATTTGATTTTGATTTTTTCTCTCTCTATAAGATACTGCAGGTGTGTACCATCTGGGACCATGATGTACTTACCTTTTTATTTACCATTACAGACCTGTGTGCATGTGTGTGGGCATGTGTGTGGGCATGTGTGTGTGCATGTGTAAACAAGTCAAGGTATCACAATCCATCAGCTTTGATTGATTTGCTACAAAGAAAAGTAGGGAATCACAGAGCAATGCAAAATCTCAATTGCTTTCACATTATCATTCTTTCTATTCTTCATGTTTTTTCCCCAAGGATGTCACTGTGTAGGGTACACTAAAAATCATGATGCAGTTTACCTCACACGGTACAATTGAGCGATAAAAAGATGTTATTCTCAATTGGCCACAAGATCTACATTTCAATGAACGATAGGCTAATTGTTATGTTTATGTTGCCTTATCTCTCCATTTCCATCTCCATTTCTACTCCTCCCTCCATCCGCCCTCAACTCTTTCTTCGTCTTACTGTGTCTCCTTCCTTGTCAAGGCGCAATTATTTGCAATTTGCCTAAGTCATCCATTTGCTGGGACACCAAGCATGAAAACGAGGCAAATTGGTGTAAAATGGAGGCAGACGGGCATCTGAGCATGTATGTATGTGTATGTGTGTGTGTGTGTGTGTGTGTGTGTGTGTGTGTGTGGAGGGGGTGGGGGGTGGGGGTGATGGGGGGGGGGGGGGGGGGGACAAGGCAGGGGAAGGTCCAGGCACTGGTGGGGGGGCATGCAAGAACTATCACACAAAAGTGAAAATGAATGCCATGAACGCACAAACTAAGATAAATGTGTGTGCGTGTGTGTACCTACCAGTCTGCACACATGACAATGTCAAAGTGACCCTCGAGTGCCGAAATGTCTGACTCAGAGTCCCACCTCACCACCCTGTAGGCACACACATGAAACAGAAACCAAAGTTTAGTATTTGCAGACTGAGGAAAGCCAGTGTTCATGAAACTGCAGAGCGAGCAAACAGCGGTTTGTCTTTGACCGCTTCTTCTCCCTCTACTCAACACTTTGAGTTCCCTGACACCCACTGTTCTTCTGCTTCAGTAGAGACTTGGAGAAAGTGTCAGGGAGGGACGACATGTCATCTGTGAGGTAAAGAGAAGGAGCTTCTGACATGACACTTGACATTTATACCATGTGAACGAACACCGCACACACACACTTGCATACTTGGTGCTATTTTCCCTTTCTCTCTCAACACACACACACACACACACACACACACACACACACACACACACACACACACACACACACACACACACACACACACACACACACACACACACACACACACACACACACACACACACACACGCAGCTATTCAACATTCACACTGTCTTCTTCCTCATCGGCAAAGCAGAACACATTAGTAAACAACATATACAACCCTATATACACTATAACAAAAAAATTATGTATATTGATATATAAGATGGGATGTGCCATCAAGAATTGAGAATAGTGAGAACCAATGAACAAAAGACGTAAATACATTTTTTGAAGGAGCTCCCTCAAGCTCTGACATGTGTTGTTACTTCTATGGCAATGTCAGTTTTCTTCCACAATAAATATTATATTTTAGTTTTAGTTGTTTTTGTAGGGAGTGAGTCAAATTCATGCCATTTGCGCAGGAAGTGGCGCGCTGTTCCTACGTCGTGTTGATGGCGGAACGGACAGTCTGAGTTGCCAGGTTTGTTCGTGTCCACCAGTCTCAATGGCCAGATGGTTGTTTGTAATTCATTAATGTCCTTCTCAGTTACTGGTCACTTGCGGTGTTCAGACAATCTGCCACTTGGTATTTTCTGTTCAGTGCTATATTGAAGTTTACTTTTTCTAGTAGATTACCAGTGGCTAAAGTGGTTTTCTTTGGATATAATTTGATTGTTCCAGATAGTGTAAGGGTGGTGCTGACGCTGCGTACCATCCATCTCTTTTTCCACACCATTTTCCTTCTCTCTCTCAGACTGTTAGGCAGAGTGGGGGATTATTAATTAGGCATTATTAACACCCAGTAAACAAAACATTAGGCCCCGCTAGAAACACAATCTCAATTCACGGCAGGAGGTCCCTATGTGCGCACACACATTCGCATGCATGTGCGTACACCATCATGCGACATGCCCCTCCCTCTCCCTCCCCTTGTCCAATCGCAGCGTGCCCTTCGCCCTCTCTTGCGGTGCGGCAATGACAGCAGGCATAATCTGAAACGAAAACAATCAAAGTAATGTAGCCTAATTATACCTTTACTTTTTCACTCCCTTGTCCACTCATGTAAATATGCGCAGGAGGGAGAAACGAGAGAGAGATAACGAGGGAAGAGGTAGGGGAGCAAACAGTCAATGATAAAATACCTTTTTTGAGACCGCGACAATAATTAGACACGTTTTAGCCCGTCCTTGCATATTAGGTATTCGTGTGTGTGGGTGCAGGAAGTGGAAAGTCCTCTCAAAGGTTTCTCGATCTCTATCAGAGGAAATCATTTTGCTCGGATGCGCATGAATGTACATAAACACACACACATACTCATACAGACACATTCTACATGAAGAATGGATATTACAGAATAAGCTTGATCTTTTGTTGTTCAAAACTAAAGACATAAAAAAGAAAAGAATTATCAAATTGACATAATTTTTCAAGATAAAAATCTTGAAAAATTAAAAAAAAAAATTACAATTGTATAAAGTATACAGATGTGTTGGTCCAAAACAACACTGTACTGGACATGACAGGTTGATGATTAGATTTAGGTATCTAACATTGAAAAAAAAATATTTTAGGAAAGATAAAGAACCAAGGAAATAGTCTCACCTGGCAGATACCTGTGTTGACCCAAACTTTCCAGCTTGCCTGTTTCTTTCGGCCAGCCCTCGAACATCTGACGCACCACGGTCAAGGATTCATCAAAGACTCACACATTACATCCTCAACTGTATCACAATACTTGGAGATCTCATACTAAATGAAATTAATGTTATCTACATTTGCACACGGTGCAAAAGATCTTTACAGTAGATAAAAATCAATTGTTAAAAATGACTGATTCCTTGCAAATGGGCCTTGAGTGGACTTCATTCAAACTAAAACCACCATGTGTAAAATTTGAAGATTTCCATCTCTGAAACTACGCACAATTGCGGGTGAGGGTTGAGTACATATGAAGAGTTACAGTATATACTGTACATGTTAACAACATGTTGTCCATCTCACTGTTGTGCACTACTTTTGCAGAATTTTCACACGGATACTCTACGGGCAGAGCACGCACACCAGAGACTCCCACCGGTCGAGCAGGCTAACTTCCGGTGCCAACTTGAATGAGGATAAAATAATAAAATCGTGTGGCTCTTCCAGGCTTTCCAAATGTTATCGGACCAAATCGATAACATTTTGATAATAAAATGAGTCATTTCGGAGGGTAATTTATGCACCTTTTTAACTGCCACGGCAGATCCAACGACACAACCACAATTTAAAACTGGAACACGCATGCAGCATGCATTCATCCTTCACCTCAAATGGCAGGCAAACAGACAGGGCCAGACAGCTGGTAAAAAAAAATTATGGATTTTTTGACGGTCCACCTGCCATGATGTGTGTAGCTGGCAAACTGTTGGCTGTGGTAAGTAAGTGGTGTAACTCTCGATTGAGCAGAAGAACCACAGATGCTATGTGCTCTAGTTTTCATATAGTGTAAAGGGAGGCGTTATGCTAAGGGTCGCTCCAGTGCCTCATTGAGTCATGATTTCAAGACTCCAAAACACAGAAGTTTATCGGTCCAACTCCACAATTCAATATTACATATTTCACAGTCTTTTCACATGTATTCAGCAATTATCTTCTAACGTGTTTAAACAAATTTCAGATTTTGCTTTACTCTGACTAAGGTTTTTGGAGTGGTGTGTCATGTTGAATGAGACACATTTTTTTTGTTAAAAACACATATAGTAGACACCCACATATAGACAGCATGAGTGAGCAGAGATGATCTTTGGGGATAGAGAGCCAGTCTGCAGAAGCAGATCACAGCAGCCTCTCGCTGGATCAATGGGAAAGCTTTTAACCACAGATACAAACTCACACTGTCCCTCTCGCACACAAAGGCAGGGCGATTGATGTCAAGTTGTCTCGTAATACACTGGCTTGTGGAGTTGCAAAGCAATTCAATTAGGATCTCCTTGTCTTAAAGCCTGCAAAGAGCTGAGGCAAATCCAATTGACAAAGAGAGAGTGAGAGAGCAGGAATGCGTGATAAATTGATAGATGGATTGATATCTGGAGAGCTGATCCAAAACCAAAGAGGCCTCCAAACACACTATAATATGTAGGTTAGTACACATTTATATACGGGCGCACATACACAAGCATAAGCACACAACACCCACCCACACATGCTGGACACCTGTGCATCAGTGTATTATACATAGGGATGACAGGGCGAAGATCAGAGCAGCTTACAGTAATCTCATCACCAGCACACCACTGGGGGAGAGGTCAGCGCATGCACAAACACACACGAAGAAATAAAGAGGAAAAAGTGAAAGAGAGAGTGATTTGAGTACTATTGAACATTAAAGTGGAGGAATATTTGCTCCCATCACTTGAAGTAGACATGCATCAATCATTCTTAATGGAACATTTCAATTGATTTTCAACATGAGTATTCAAGGTCAGCAGAGTGTCTCCTCTCCATGGTGTGTGTGTCTGTGTGTCTGTGTGTCTGTGTGTGTGTGTGTGTGTGTGTGTGTCTGTGTGTGTGTGTGTCTGCAACAGAAATGAGGTCAACAACTTCTAAGGAAGGGAGAATTCTATTCACTGCATATATCAAAATGTCGTCTATTCACAACTTCTCCTCCCGTTTATCTTCTCATCTATTTCACTGTATAAAACTGAGCCATATCACAACCCACTATCTCTTTCTATTGTAACACTGGTAACACAATCAGGGAATGCAAGACAAACAGTGGCCCTTAGCACAAGGCTAAGCCCAACAGCTTCCTCAGCGGGAGGAAATGCCACAGAGTGTCTGCAGTATGGGACAATTTGGCTGAGCCAAGAACAAATTATTGTTGTCTTTCTCAACCCTCGCTCTCTCTCTCTCTTTCTGTGTGTGTTCGATCCATACTTGCTATGATTTCACTTACAATTCTCTCTATGCATTTGTTCTGTGAAACAAAGCAGTCGGTCAATGGTGTATTGTTTGTGTGCCCAAGTGTGTGTGTGTGTGTGTGTGTGTATGTTTTACAGGCTCCATAATGTTATTGTTTGGGTGGTATTGTGATCAGTAAAGGAGCATTGTAGCCAGATGAGAAAGAGATATTGTAAGCACAGTTAAATATGGAAGTGTCATGTCAGTCAATAGTGAAGAAATGTGTATTTATATTTCCTGCTTCTATAAAACATCTGTAGCAAGTTTTTTTTTTTTTTGTCCGTTAAGTTATCGAGTCAATAATGCAAGAAGCGGGGCGGATGGGCGAAAAAGGACAAGAATGATGAAAGAAGATGGGACAAAAGAGAGAAAAAACAACGGCTAAAAAGGGGATTGGACAGGGAGAAGTGTAAAATGGGTAGAACAGAAGAGCAAGATGGTTTGTAAGCTGACAGAGTTGATCAATAACCCATTCAAAGAACAAATGTTGGCGACAAAAAAAAAATCTCACCTAAAGATTTGTCCTAAAAACTTAATTATAGGCCTAAACCTTAACCACACAAAACATTTCAAACAAACCTTGATTGTTCCTGATTTTAAAACACTCATCAAGTCCTAACCCTAGCCTTAGCATTAGATGAAGTCTCAAACAAAATCTGACAGGATGGCAATTACTGTGCTCTTAACATGGCATTGTGGGCAGCTGGGATTGGTAGATGCCATGTTGAGCACTAGTGCTGGGTATTTGTCACTGTGGGTGCCCCATCTGCTTCTTTTGCCTAAAGATAAAAGAGGTGGAAGCTTATTCTTCCTTCACTCCAACCCGATCTTTGATTTCAAGACAGAAACACCAAGGTTACAGCACACAGCTCTACTTTTTGTTTATGTTACTGCCTACAAGAGACACCACTATACAGCAGGGCAACTGAAATTGATCACATAAGAAATTAATCGAGAAATTAATTCAAGCATGGAAGAGATTAAAATACACACAGAATTGATTTGCAATATTAAGGGCTTAGATTGCAAGATGTTCAAAAGATGATAACAGCTGACACAATGATGTATGACTGATGAAGCACTGCTATTACAACTTATGAGGTTGCAACCTGATTATTAGATGCACCTAGCATAAAACCTAAAACTAGTATAATAGTCCTACATTAAATCGTACTTATCATCGACCTTAACATTTTTTAGTTTTTGTTGAAACTATGTTTAGTTTTTGTTTGTGGCATTTGAGTGTATTTTACAGACTCAAAAATAAATTAATGTTTTCACATGTGAAATCTTACACTGCACATGTTAAGATGATATATTTGGCACATGTGCCTGAATCTGTGATTTCACATATTAAATGTAATAAAGCACCTGTGCGTTTCTGTCAATTTATCACGTGTTGAATCCTGTTACACATGTTTTATTAGATGTGAGATTGTTGTCCCTTACTTTCACACAAAATTGATGTTTTCACTTTTGTAATCTAGATCATATAAATGTACCATGTCACATGTCCTAAAATAGCATGCCTCTATATGAAAATTCATGTGTGATTTTTATGCCTAGGAATGCACAGACAAACAACACTTTTTCTAACTGAAACGCCCCCAAAAAAACAAAGACAAAAGTTTTCACATAAATAAATCCATATGTATGCATATAAATAAGTGTGAGCTGGAGGAATGAAGGCGAGAAAGAGAGACAGACAAAAAGAGAAGGAGAGAAGATGTTGAAAGGATACTCTGAATGGACTTCTCGTTCCCATCTGATAGCAGAACTTCCCTCACGTCAGCACAAATGGCAACCTGAGAGACAGAGAGACAGGAAAGAGACAGAGAAATGACACAACACAGAACAAAAGAACAAAACCAAAAGCACCCATAGATGAAGCAAACATCTGAACACCCACCCACACACACACACACACACACACACACACACACACACACACACACAATAATGACATAACCATATCTACAAAGCTTCACTCTTGGCAGCCCGGCCCAGCCCGCCGCACTCTCTCTCTCTATTGCTCCCTCTCCTCCCTGCCATTTCCCTCTCTATCTTCACCCCATTTTTATGTCTGCATTATTTTAATCATTCAATCAAATCAGTCAATACTTTTATCATTGTGGCTAGCGGTGGGGGCTGCTATCTTGCTATCACTCTGTTCAGTAATTGCATTGTGACAGGGGATGATGGCAAGCGCAGAGCCTTTTCATTTGACGCTGGGTGTTTATCGGGCCGAGCCATCACTCCGTTCGCCGCTGTCACTCTGCACTCGGCTCGCCGGGCCTGCCTGATGCCCTTCATATAACTTTGCGGTGCAGACTGTGAGAGACGAAGAAAAAGAGAGGGAGAGGGAGCGAGACGGGGAATGGATAGAAAGCTTTGTGCTCCGCTGTGTGAGGGAGATATAGATAGAGAGGTGTGTGCTTTACTATAACCTCATCATTTCACATTCTCTTTTCTTTGCAGATGCCTTTTTTATATCAGAGTGTGTGTCAGGCTGTCAATTTCTGTTAAGGAGTGTGTGTGTGTGTGTGTGTGTGTGTGTGTGTGTGTGTGTGTGTGTGTGTGTGTATATGCCCATGGGTGAGTGTAAGTGCAAGTAGCTATTGTGTTGGTATGCACAAATCCTGTATGGCTGATTCAATGTAATCTTGACTCGTATGGCATATGGAAAATACATGATGTAGCATATCAAGTGTATGACAATTTCCAAACAGAACACACACACACACACGCTTTGACACACTTGAACTCACACAGACACACACACACGTTAAGGCCCTGCAGGGTGAGTGAGGGGGTCACTGAATGCTGTGCGTCCCACCATCTGCTCAAATGGAGGAAGGGACCTCCAGGCTGAACCCGGGCATCAAGCTGAAAGATCAAGAGCCAAATGCTGCAACAACCCTCCACTATACATACATGCAGAGTCAGGCTCTATTAAATGCCCACAAACATCTTGATCAAAACAAATGTTATCAAAATGTCAAACTCTGTATGCCGCTGTGAAGTATGTAATCCGATATCAAGCCAAAAAGCATACCTTACCGAAGTTGTCATTTAAACGCAAACCATGGTGTTATCACCTGACCGAGCCTTTAAGGAAGGGGGTGAATGAATGAGAAAGAGCAGTGTGGAAGGTAGGGAGGATATTCAACAACTACAGGAATAATTAATGAACAGTTCACTTGCACATCTGAGAAAAAAAGTTGAATGTGGTGTCAGTGACGGATGACGGAGAGATGAGGAGAAGGAGAGGTGTGAAGGAAGGATTCCATCTCAAGCCACCAATGTCAAAACATGGTGTATTGACTGCCAAGAGATAAAACCAGGCTCTCTCTCTCTCACTCTCACACTCACACACACACACACACACACACACAACACAGAATGGCATCCAGCAGATCGATGGGACACTGACGCCTGCTATGTGGAGGGGCCCTTAAGACCCTGGCTAATAAACCCTATGGCTCACCGACTGAGGTATATCTGAGTGTGTCAGTGTGTGTGTGTGTGTGTGTGTGTGTGTGTGTGTGTGTGTGTGTGTGTGTGTGTGTGTGTGTGTGTGCTGTGTCAATACAGCTTTCAATACCCAAGCTAGGAGAAACTACTCAGGTGGTCTGATGATTGTGTGAGTGTTCTTGTAAAAGAGCATATTCTATTCATTGTATCGGATAGAAAAATGATTCTGTAAAAACTGGCTTCCCATCTGAACTTGGTTCTGTTTTTTATCTAAAATACCTCAAATATAAAATGACAGTGTTGCAGTATTTATGGTGCAGTATTCTGGTTTTCATACAGTCAAATGTCAGGGAGATTCATTATGCAAATTCCTTAGCCTGACACTGAAAGAAAATTGGAGCGTATTGACAAAGTATTTTATCTCACTATCGAGTCTACCTTAATGACGTCTGAAGTTGCTAGCTGAAGGTTTCTCCTAAGACAATTAAAATGCTGCTCAGAGCAGTTGTTACTACGCAGAGAACTTCTAAGCTAAGAGAAAAGGCGCGGTTGACCGTATATGGTTAATGGCGTGTTTCATTAATGAGCTTAGTTGAGTCTGTGTTGCTCAATTCAACACAACAGCAAAAGGTACAAATACTGTTTCCATATAAAAAATTAAGGAATATGTTTGACAAGTATAATTCAAACGGGAAAGCTAATTAAACCTAATTGACAAAACAAAACAAAAAAACTGACAGCTGTAATAAATTAAATGTGTGAATGTGACACGACGAGTCAAAGTCTGCAGAGCAAGTGTTGTCCAGCCTGGAAACTTAGCTTTGTGTCAATTGGCATAATAATAATTGGCATTAATAAACATGTCATCATCCTTAATTAATGGTGCAATTCATCTACATCACCACTGCATATGAAACGATGCACCTTTAACTTACTTTACTTCAAGGTTGTTAGAAATTCAAGGCAGATTGACAGAAGTAGGTACTTAACAACCAATTGTGATTAGGCTGCACTAACAGATTGTTCATAGATTGAAGAGCCGTTTTAAGCACTAATAGATGTTGTAAATATAAATAAGACTGATGGTATGGAATTTGGTGGTAAAAACGGAAGAGATGACATACTGTTAATTTAATGTGAGTAAAGTGTGTGCATGCATACATTTGAATGAATGATATGTATATGAATAGGTATGGATACTGTTTGCCCATGCTGTTTGTGTATTGATTGGTGAGGGTCAATTTCATAAATGAAGCCAATCCACTTCTCCCGCAGATATCTCTGTATCTGTGTGTGTGTGTGTGTGTGTGTGTGTGTGTGTGTGTGTGTGTGTAGGTGACTTACCATGAGCCCAGCAAGACAAGTCATACCTCCTCCTAACTCACACACTGCACCCCTGAGAGACAGAGAGACAGAGAGTGGGAGTGAGATTCACCTTGCTGAGCCAAACCTAGCAGTTTAGTGCACACACACACACACACACACACACACACACACACACACACACACACACACACACACACACACACACACACACACACACACACACACACACACACACACACACAGCGGGGCAAGAAATATCAATTCAACCATCAACCTGAAAGCTGAATACTGAACATTGAGAAGCACAAGCTCAATCAGCGGGAATCTGAGAAAACACACACACACTCACACACAGAGTCCTGTAGCTTGCATGCTCAATCAACCCCTCTCTCCATCCTCTTTCTCCTTTCATCTCCCCTCTCCCTCTCCCTCCATCTCTACCCCTGTCCTCTTTCATCCCTCTCTGCCTCTCTCCCTCTCTTGCTGACCTTCACTACGCTGCTCTGATCAATACCCCTCTCTTCCTCGCCTCCCGCCTCTTGAATGTTAAAACAGGAAATCAAAGGGTGACGTTCCACCTTGAGTGGAAATCAAAGGTGCCTGGGTGCTTTTCAGCCCCGTGCCGCAGGGCAGGCCAGTGCTCAGCAGACGAGAGCAGGCGAAAGAGCAACACAGGACAACACAGCGTGGCATGGAAAGGTACAGAGTGACACAAGTACCAGCGTTTACAACGGATCCCAGTCAGATCTAAATCAGAGGGATCCAACACTGTTCCACCATCTGTTCTTACAACAAATGCAATACTTTCAATAAGTTTGTGCAAGAAGAATAATGGCCTTTTTATTGAATTGTATCATAAAGCGATTTCCTTTAATGCAGCAGTTTTTTTGTGTGAAATCAAACTTGGTAAAAAGCGTACCATTACATGCTGCCAAACATCCAATATGTTTCAAGCAGGTAAATATCTTATTGAATTTTGATGGGGAAACTGTCAAAGAATATTTACAAACACCTAACAGTCAGAATTATAATAGCAATGTTGAAAGACTTGGTTAACTTAAACACAACTTCAAAAAACAATGTAGATTCTGATCTGTGTAATTAATCACAGCTGTTAGTCCTCTTGGTGAAAGTCTTGTGACGATGGAGCGAGTGGATTTAAGGAGAGGAATAACTCACTTGAACATGTGACGTTTCCGCAGACAGTAATGAGCCATCACCTCTTCAGACGGCCACACACCTAAATCAGAGAGAGACCAAGGGAGAGTTAGAGACTCAGTTACCAACTGATGTTTATCCATTTCCGCGACAGATCTTTATTTGCAGGCATTTATAGCATCACTGATCTGACAAAGTGCTTTGATTCCAGTGTCTCAACATCAAAACACCTTAATATTGATATAAAAACAATGAGTGTTCAGTGAAACATAATTGGATGCATTGTATTTTCAGTCTGTGTTCATTTGCTTCTCTTGTGGTTTCCACCTTGCCTGTGATCCAAGGCTTCTCTGTCCCGGTTTGTCTGTCGGTCCGTCTGTCTATCCTAAATCCTTGCAACACACTCTCTCATTGGGCACTGTGTATGCAAGTGTGTGTGTGTGTGTGTGTGTCAGGGGGTCCGGTGGGTGATAATCACAGCGTGCAGGCCTGTCTGGCTTATCACCTACTGTCAGCCCTTCTCCTTCTACCGTGCATGTAACACACACTATCGCACACACACACTTACATACTTGGTGCTATTTTCCCTTTCTCTCTCAACACACACACACACACACACACACACACACACACACACACACACACACACACACACACACACACACACACACACACACACACACACACACACACACACACACACACACACACACACACACGTTGGCAGTAGAAGAAGTAAACATTCATTTGAATAAAACTTCAGCTTTTCGCTTCTGGCTTTGAACAAGAAGGTTCGGCTTGGCGCCGTCTGTGTGTTTGTGTGCACACGTGCATCTGTGTGTTTGTGTGTTTATATGAAGGAGTTGTTGAGAAAAGAGAATGAGGGGATATAGAATGAGTTGGAGAAAGCAAGCGAGGGAGGGAGACAGAGATAGAAAATGAGCGAGGTAACGAGAGAAAACTGGGGAGGGCGGGAGGGTTAGAGGAGGAGAGAGAAAAGGTGGTAGTCGATATAATAAGCGGCTTACAGGCGGTCTCTCTTCACCTCATGGGGCAGACATCACTGCTCCCTCACTCTCCCTCTCTGTGTCTATCTCTCTCACTCTCCTTCTCTCTCGCTCTCTCTCTTTCCCCTCGCTCCGGTCCGCCAAGATTAGCTCAAGCAAGCAGGATTTAATAATGCCTATTGATAAAATGTCCAAATATTCCTTTTCCCCATTAGAAAAAAAAAAACACGCTTTCTATGTCTTGGCCTGACAGCACACACACACACACACACACACACACACACACAGACACACACACACACACACACACACACACACACACACACACACACACACACACACACACACACACACACACACACACACACACACACACACACACACACACACACACACAGCCAGAGTAGCTATACTGTGTGTATAGAGAGTGTCAAGACATGTAAGACTTAAATAAGGTGACATTTTAAATGTCATCTGTTATTCCTCTTCAGCCAGGCGCTTGTGACATAGTACAGAAAACGTTACACTGCCAACTGGCACAACGTTCAGTATTGCAATGGTTTACTGTATGTAGTGTAATACTGGATACTATCTCAACATGTGTTGTTTGTTGTTGCGCATTAACATGTTTTCTTTTATCTGATATTTCTGGATTTGTATTCTTTGTAATATTATATATATAGTATTCTCCATTAGTATGTGTTTAATGGATACAGCTGGCGTTATTCTATTTCTTTTTTGAAGGCAATAAATCCCATTGAGAGTTCAAAACCAACAATGCATTTGTTGTTTGTCTCTCAACCTTTTTCTGTGGTCACACCTTGCAAACCCCACACCTCGCAAATTTATGGTGGATTTGTTGTGCATTGTATTTTTTGGAAAACATTACTTAAATAGGAGTAAATAGTGCATTTGTTGGGGACTATTTTCAGTCGTAGACTAATAAACATTTGGTGCAAAAGTGAGTACTTACAGCAGCAGAAAGGTGTAATCGATATTGATTAAAAAATAAAGAGTGCAGTGCTGCAGTAATAAAGACAAATGTCCCCCAGTGCAACGGTGTGGACTATTGGTTTTGGTCTTGGTCAAGGGATTTGATGACAACAAGAAGCCCTTAATAGCCATTGTATTGTAAATATATATATTAAGTCATAGGGGCCAATGCACTGCAGGTACAGAAGAAAGCCTGATGTGCAACTTTTGTTACCGTGATAAATATGTATTCACCAATCAGCTCTGTTCTAATGCAGGACTGAGCATCGACACCGGAGCATTTTCATTAGCTGTTAATCCTCTAGAATAAGTGCATGGGTGGGGTATTGCATCCTAATTCTCCCCTTCATCCTTAACTTTAACCCCTCCCCTTGTGATTGCATGTTCACATGAAATGTAATGGTGTCCCATGACACACCTTTGCCCTGTAAAATGACAGTTTAGCCCCTCCCCTCTATGTACACAGATGTGTGTCACCATGACACTTGACATCAAGGGCCACCCAAAACATCTTGGGCAGATGAACAGTAGAGGGTGGTAATGCAACATTAAACTGGTTGTGATCTGCCACTCAACAACACAAGCAGAAGAATGAAAAATAGATGGCCCCCACGCTCTCATCTGCAGCTTCATTTGGTTTTCAGTCTGCTGTTGACTCCTCATCATGTGCACAAGTCATAAGTGGCATCTAATTTGGTTGTGGAGTTAGTACAATATCATCCCTAAAGCTGAAAGGAAAGGTTTCAGGGAGAGATTTCGGACAAAGCCGCACTCTACCATTCTTTCAGATCGTTTCCTTTCAGGGTGTCTACGCATGTCTAAAAGGATTCCACATCTGTTCAACCAAGATGCCTCAAGGCCATCTGTGATTATAATATTATGAAAAATAAAAGGAGATTACTCTGTGCTGAGAGTTCAGTAGAGTACTAATTGTGTAACATTCTAAACTTGAGATTTCTTGCCATGTTTTCATACCTACTGAGGGCGTGTTTCAGATTAACTTTCTTCAATACAAAGTTATTTGCCTGTGTGTGTGCATGTGCATGAGCAAGTGTGTGAGACAGAGCAAGACAGACAGCTCTAAGTAATAAAGCTTTGTAAAGCATATGTGAATCTGATTGTTAATCCCCAACTCCAATAGCATTAATAGCCAAGGGTGATAGCAACTATGTGTGTGTGTGTGTGTGTGTGTGTGTGTGTGTGTGTGTGTGTGTGTGTGTGTGTGTGTGTGTGTGTGAGTGTGTGTGTGTGTCTCCCAGGTCGAGGTGCACTGTAGGAAATGAAGGGATCAGGAGTAGAGAGCAGATTACTCTTCCTGAGGATAATGAAATTATTTCTCACCTTCAATTACTAGATGAGGAAAGGAAACAGTGTAGGTGTGTGTGTGTGTGTGTGTGTGTGTGTGTGTGTGTGTGTGTGTGTGTGTGTGTGTGTGTTTATGTGTGTATCAGCTTAATACAGTTATCTGTTCCAGGCACTAAACCTTGTCAATGGTGTTACCCCGAAAACCATATGTGAAGCTTATTGGTGCTTTGTGCTGGAAACCTTGCTGCTGGGTTGCTCCTGTTCCTTTTAGGAATAACTTAAAACCTCTGAGATTCTATCAGTTTTAAAAAGTACCTGTCCACCATGTATGGGGGCTTTGCATGTTTGTTGCACGTGTTCATTTTATACGTGAGGAGATTTGCCAATTATTTGTTTGCAAACCTTTTTTTAGTGGCTTATTGATGCTGCTGTGCCATACGGCTGCACACTACTCAAAGATATATAACTGCATTCAGGACTTTTTTTTTTTCAACCGCAATCTAACGTGCTAACTTCAAGTCCACTTTAGTCTCTGCACAGCCAACTTGCAAATATAAGCACTCTGCAATTGGAGGGAGTAAAGTCATTTTATGTGGTTGCCACATATTCCCCGCTATGGTAGCATTATTATTATTACTATTGAGTCAAATTTGATCCATGTATAACTTTAGTAAGACACACCAATTTCATGTTAAAGACATATTAATTTAAAGTATCATGCAGGTTTTATGACTGATGAAAGTAGTTTTCTGCTCATATGGAATATTCAAATGTAGTAAGGCATCTGTGCAGTTGCTGCTTTATTGACTGATATTTTTCAATAATTATAGATTTCATTTTAAATCTTTATTTTTGTTCATTGTATCTGCCGAACTTGCTAAGGATGTCACTGTTTTCACTACAAACATGCATCTTTTTTTCCTATGGTATGACATAAAATGTGATGCAGGATTGAAAACAAACGGCTGAACACAAGCCGAGAGTATTTCACGGAGTCGCATGCTGTCCCATGTTTCTCTTGATCATGGGCTTGCTAAAAGACACGCATGATTGCTGGTGTGTTTTATAAACTCAGACACAATGTGAACAGTACTGGGGGTGGGAGGCCAGCTGAACCAATCAGATGTCTTGGTTGCAGCTACCCATTGAATCTACCGTTTAATGTCATGGTCCTAAACCCTCCACATCCTGGTAACCCATGGGTGACCCTTGGAACTCATCGACTTATGGCAGCGCTAATCTGGCCTCAGTAGCTGTCAGTAATCTCATGCACAGGGATGGAATTATCCATCCATCCATCCCTCTTTCTGCTGCTTATCCAGGTTTGGGCCAGCGTGGCTGCAGGCTAAGAAAGTTAACCCGGTCATCAGGGTAGCCTTCTCCCTGCCCACGTGCTCCTGTTCTTCCTGAGGGATCCATGGCCTTTGAAAGCCCAGGATCAGACAGCGGGGATGGAATTAGCTAAAAGGCTATTTCTAATATCTGAAGGGGGATCCCGGTACTATTTAAGAGATCTAAAATAACTCAGATGATAGTAATTGAGACGAGGCTACTACTCAGTCTTTGGTACCAAGAATAAATTATACACAGCCAGAAAAAGATAAAAGGCGCTGCTCATGTGAGTTTGTGCTGAAAGCAACATTGATGTGTTTAAGACTTTTTAAATGTCTACAACGTTAAAACCCTATTCATGTAGTCTGAATGTTAAAAGGTAGGCGTTCCATTACAGGTCTGACATATTCTAAATGGTGTCTGACAATCATCACAAAGGTCAGTTTACATATGAGACCAGCCGATGGCCATTGTGTTCGCTTTACAATTTAATGATATGTAGTACTGATGCCAGATGCTGTATTTACGATGACACTGGAGGGCTCTGAGATATGAGGTGTTGGTCAACAGTTTTCCTTAACAAAGCAAGCGATTTTGCTCTGTTTCTTTTATCTTTGGAAAATAAAATGTCTGTTCTTTGCCTTTCTTTCATCAGCCTCTGTCAGGTCTCCTGCTGAGGACAGAATGCTACTGTATGGCGCTATAGAAAGGATAGGATGAGTAAAAGAGCCAGGGGAGAAGCAGGAAGATGAGAAAGAAGAAGGAGATGATCAGAGTGAAGAGGAACGCAAACAGTGTGAATGAGGAGAATGGGAGCAATTTTAAAGGTGTGCAGATGAGCAGTGAGGAGGAAGGTGTAGTGAGGTATAGGGAGGGGAGTTGGGGATAGAGGGAGGAAGTAAAGCATTGTGGACGTGAAAGAAAATGAAAGATGGGGCGCAGGAGATGGGCTGAGAAATGATGGCAGGAGAAGAAAGAAAAGGGGGTCAGAGGGATGAAGATGCAGTGGAGGAAGAGTGATATTGAGGCATGCGGAGGAGTGACAAGAAGGAAGAGGAGGAATGGGAAAGAGAGGAGTAATAGGAGGGAGGGAGGTGAGGAGGACGGGAAAGGATGGCAAAAAAATCGACTATGGAAGGAGAAAGAGACGTGTCAAGATGGGGTTAAGTGGGCCATGATGTTGCTTTGGGCACGCACACACACACGCACACGTCTCTATCACTATTACATACTGATACACACACCTGTTTGTTGGTTTCGTTCACACACACACACACACACGCACACACGCACACACGCACACACACACACACACGCACAGTGTCTTTCTCTGCCCTCCGGCCCAGCGTGTCTTCAGGCTCCGTGGCTCTCTGGCGGTGATCCGTCTCCACATTAAGCGAGGCCTCAGATAATTCCTAAGCCTCCTCCATGGCCGATCCAATAAGGGATAAGACTCTCGGCTGGCCATGATCAACTGACAATCTGTCCTCTCACACGGCTACTTTAGTGGAGGCCCGGGATTACCTCGGCCAGCCTAGACAGGGTACACACAGTTCACAAGACCACAGAGTGAGGTGTGCATGTGATTGAGAGTCAACGAGAAAGACAGGGATTGAAGAAGATTGTGTACAGCAGTGTGTGTGTTTGGGAGTGTATGTTTATGTGTCTCATTTGTGTTACCACTTGTAGTTCAGGGGTTTCAAACTGACAATAAACAGTGAGATCTTTGTGACAAAACACTGATACTTGTGAAAAATATGGTACTTTGTAAAGGGTAACACTTTTACAGATTAGACTGTAGTCAAAAGTCTGTTTTCCAAACTGCTGTGCATTTTGGAACAAACATTTTGATATACGTTATCATACAAAACAACATCAATCTACAACAAGAAATGTATAGCAAGAAGATGGGCACACCAAAACTACCAACTGTGTTACTGCTCTTTAGAAGTACATTTGAACAGTACCTCATACAAGAGTCGATGCAGTTTTTTTTTTGTAAATTACGATATACTTTTTCCTGTAATTGAGGAGTTGTATCTGATAATCAAAATGCCACTAAGATAAAACACCATGTTTTATAGAGGTACTTCAGCGTTTTAGAAGCCGTGCAGTATATTAAGTAAGTGCCTAATGCAGTCAGGTGAATGGGAGCAGAAAAGCTGCAATGCAAACACAAGTCAAAAGGGATAAAGAACAAATATCACTGATTTCATTTCCTAGTATTTCAAAATCAAAAAAGTAAAATGCTTTGTGGCCTTTGAGGATCGTCATCCCCTGATGAATCAGATTAGGTCAGCTTTTATAAAAGCTTGAACTATTAATAGCAGTGTGTTAATAATAACAGCAATTACGAAATGATCATTCTGCCGAGCTGGTATGGTAAATACACATGCTGTGAATAGGCAGTTTAGATAGCCTATTCGCCTTTCACCAGAAGAGCCAGGCAATGTGTGATAAGCATCGACATTCTAGCCAACAGAGTCTGCCTTGGAGACACTCCTGATCCTTTTTTCCATTGGAATAGGCTCATTTTAACACGTACTCACACACTCACACACGCACACACAAACATGCACTCGCACACACGCTTGGAGGACTGTGCAGGGCTTCGATAAGCGTGGCCCTTCTCTCTCTCTCTCTCTCTGAGTAAACATCGTTTTGGATTAGGCAGAGTATAATGAGAGCAGGGGGCTATCTGCCCACCACGCCTGCATTGTGGCCCCCCGCTCCTCTCTGAGGGGGCCGGGACCAATCTTTACTCTGCTATTTATCCCCCTCCTCTGATAGCTTACTTATCTGCTGCAAAATGCCAGGGCTGACTGCCTGTCTAACTGCCCCTATAACTGTCTGCTTGCCTCCTTGTCTGCCTGGTTCCACGCCCTTCTGTCTGTCTCTCTGTCACCCCATCTTAAAGCTTGCAAAAGCATTAAGACAAACGCAAGGCTATGTCTCATTTTATCTCCCGGTCTGTCAGAATGTCTGTCTACATGACAGACTCCTTTCCTGAATCTTGCAGAGGAACAGTTCTGAGGTAGGAGTGATATTATAAGAGCAGAGCAATGATATATGCAGAGCAAGCAGGACCAAGCAGCTTGTGGTCGTCTCTGAAATGATCTAGGGTGTGTTTTGTCATTTTATTATGTACAAATAGAACCACATATGGGCAGCCAAAGTTTTGTGCTTTTTAGTAATCTAGGTGTATATATTCATTTGATTTGAAGAATGCATTACCTATTGAATGTGCAAGCATCAAACCTAATATTACAGGTTCCTTTATATAATGTCATATATCAAATTAGACCAAGAACTCACCGTCTTATTTAATACCAACCCAAAAATGGGTGACGTACTCTCTGGAATTACATTCAATTATATTTGTATAGCCTAATATCACAAATCACAGACTTGCCTCATAGAGTTTGACAATCAGTAAAATATACAACATCCTCTGTCCTTGGACCCTCGCATCGGATAAGGAAAAACTCTCCCAAAAAAAGGGAAGAAACCTCACAATTGTACACATCTTTCCATTTGTATTTTTGTTGTCCACTTTTTTTACTCAAATATGAAGCAGAACAGAGTCAAAAATGGGTTCTCAAGCTGTAACTGGTATCCTTGTTTACATCATATGAATGTTTTACATGAACCGGTTTCTATCACCATCATGCCCTGCACTTCTCATTGACAATGAACAGAAGTAGAGTGAACACTTGATGAAATTACATCTGGAACCATTGTCAGTGCAGAGTGCGCAAAGTAGAAGAAGTGAGGGTTACCGGAGGAGAGTCAAATAAAGTATTGAGAAAGAAATAGAAGGAGAGAGTGAGAGAGATACGGCAGCGCAGAATTACAGAGAGGAGGAACGGTCGAATGAGAGGGGAGGGAATGAGATGTGGCTAGAGACAGAAACAACAAAGAGGGAGTTTGACATGTGGCTAATAGACATATCAGCACTGAGGTGTGGGGTTTAGCTGGCAGACGAGAGCTTTGCAGAGCTTCATTCATTGATTAGCATACGGAGAGTGGCATGGGGCCGTGTGACAACCCCAGATTATACACACACACACACACACACACACACACACACACACACACACACACACACACACACACACAATGTAGATTGCCACAGATTGCATCTCTCTCCTTCCTTGGAGAAAGGCAAGGATGTCAAATTACAGGGTGTCACCTGCTCCAAGCTATCTAGTTTCTTGAATGTTAATGTATATAAACAATTAGGACAGGAGAAAGAAAAAGAGAGATGGGGGTGATTGGAGGAGAGCAGAGATTGAAAGAGAGGGAGTTGGAATAGTGTGGGGGTAAAAATAAAGGAGAGACTGAGGCGGTGAAAGTGGCAGGAGTCAGTGGGAAAATGAGAAAAAGGGTACAGGGAGGACAGGAAGAGGACAGTTGAGATTAAAACGACTGATGAGAGGTTCTTGTTTCTTGGATCATGGGAAAAAGAATAAAACAATATGAGAAAGCATGACAGCTGCCACTGAGCCCCTCCCTGCCTTCAACCTGTGGTATTCCCTCTGAATGTGAACCAATGTGAAATGGAAAAAAAACCAGAATCATCCAGGAGCAACATGCAGTGATATAACCAGCTGATCATTTGATTAATTTCAATGTATTTTTGTACTATCCACATCTGTGCTAGCTTTGATTTTAATTTAAAAGAATATCCAAAAAACTGCTTAATACGTGTTAAAACAGTTATACTTTGGTTTTACTGGCAGTATCCTGTGAGAGGGAGATTTGATGATACTTAGGATAGAAATTTCAACCGACTAGCCATTTTAATGCCAGTGTTACCGTATTTGACATAAAAAACACCAGTTGTTTCAACAAAAATTGGTGCTCTTCGGTAGGCTTCGCTTTAAAAAAGCACCTCTCAAACAAGACCCATCTCCAAATAAATGAGATTGCGAAAGGCAGGAACACCGTACCTGCTGTATCAGTTGGTCTGCTGTTCTCTGAGTAAGCCTCCGACTTCCCCTGATGGGTATTTCCACATTATACGCATGTATAATGCAAACCAAACTATATTAAGTTGTAGTTTCTTTTTCTCTCATTTGCTCACCCACGGTTTGTCTTTTTTAACTTGTCTGGTAGCCTGTTATATAAATGCCATTTAAATGTCAATTCCATTGAATTTAATTCCCATCTGCAAATGAAACAAGAACAAACCTGTGAGTGTGTTATGATACACACATTTTCCTTACATATACTAATAAAAATACTCACTGTCTGCATTCAGTCCATAACTGCTGAACCCTTGCCATTGCTTATTTAACCATGAGGATCAGATAAATGCTTACTTACAAACTTCTACAACCGAGATCAGATCGGAGAAAAATGGAAATGATTCCAATGATGTGGTCTGGGATGCAAAGGTATCACCTTATTAGTAAAAATTCACTTTTAAACCAACCAGGACTGTAACCGTTTACTCGATTCATCTTTTGTCAATAAAATGTGAGAAAATAGTTTGTGTTGTTAGTTAGCTGTGCTTTAATTGGATCAGTCAGTCACGCAAAACAGTCACACAAATTTAGAAAAACAAAGTTTGGTCTGTGACGTCTGACACTGCCATCCAGTTATACTTATGACTGAGTGGTAATCATAGGAAAAAAACTCTACACCCACTCTACTATGAGTCAGTATGATGTTTGTGCATAGGTATGTGTGAGTGTGTGTGTGTGTGTGTGTGTGTGTGTGTGTGTGTGTGTGTGTGTGTGTGTGTGTGTGTGTGTGTGTGTGTGTTGTTTTAGGTGAAAACATGTCTGCCCCTATGGGTGTTTGTACTTTCGTGGGCGCATCAGTGCAGTAGTGAGCAGGGAGTTATCAAAATTCAAAGAGTAAGGGAACTGACGTGGGGGGAGAAAAGGATATATTCAGGAAGAGTGACAGAAAGGGGGAGTGGGTGACAGAGGAGGGAGACAGAAATCACATCCACTACAAGAGCCTCCAGGAGTCTGCCCGACAACTGCACTGATGCCTTAAACATTAGACCCAGATTCCCTATCTCGGTGAAGAGGGGTTGAGGGAAGAAGAGAGGAGAGGGAGATGGGGGAAAACATAATATCGAGGGGAGGTTTTAGGGAGCACAGGGAATAGTGTGGGAGGTAAACAAAGGGGATGAACATCGGTTTTGGATACAAAGACAGTGCTGCAGAGGGACACACCGTCAAACTGTGGAATGTGTCTTAAGTGTGTAAATTGACTGTTTTAAATTGAATGTTTGAACCTATAGCGATACTTCACTCATGCAAGCACTATTGTGTTGTCCAGCAGCTGCTAAGTAATGCCTGGGTTATGTGCCTTGCTCAGGGGCACTTTTGCCAGACATTTTAGGGGAGGGGAAAGTGTGTCTTATCTAAGAATGCCACTTAATATTGGTAGTTAATTAATCTGGCAATTATTTCTTTGATAAATCAACTGATCGTTTGATCTTTTAAATGTAAAAATAAAACATTTTCTTTCAATTCCGTCATGATATTGCTCGTCTGATCAACAGTCCAAAAACTCAAAAATATTCAGTTTACTGAAACATAAGACGAGAAAGAGCATTAAATCCTCTCGACTGAGAAGCTAGAAATAGAAAATGTTTAGCATTTGGCTCGATCAATCTACTTTACTCTTATTCACTTCACCCTCACTCTGAACACGACACCTTTGAAACAATCTGGATGTCGGGTTGATGGATGAATGCTGATTAGCAGTTCTGTGGGACTGTTAGTGTGACTGGAGGAAGAGGAGAGTCTTCCGGATGGCTACAGCAGCAAAGACAGTTGCTGTGATCACAATTTAGCAAATATTATTAACAAAGTCAGCTTGTTGAATTATAACTCAATAAGAGATTAGATCTATGTATCTGATATGGTGCTGCAGTGGTTTTACAGAAAGTTGCATGCCTCTTGTGGAGTATATTCATGTACTGTGTACGCTGTGCTGATCCACTTGAATGATTGGCTGCCTGCAGGGTCACTCCAGCCCCTGATTGGCCACTTAGTTTCACGCTCCAACCAACATCAAGCTGGCTGATTTAAATTTCCTACGGACATATTTGGTGGTTTGAATGTTCAGTTGAGCAGCTGCTTTGCTTGTTTGGTGCAACCTTTATGACGTTTTGTTGCGTTAAGTCTACTTTTGTAAAGTTCTATTGTGAAAGCAATCATGCTGCTTAAATTATATATATATTATTTTATGTTGAATTACACATGAACTTACTTTATATATGTGAAAAAGAAATACTTTTCAAATTATTCTTCAATGCATTTAAACTTCAATAACATTTTAAATTAATTCAGCCACTGGATACACAGCCATGGCTGCCTGTGTTAGAACCAAATAGCTATATTTACTTTGATTTGACTTTAATAGTTTGTCAATTGAGTCCCCTTGCTGATCCCATACTGAATCTGGTCCAGTCCAGCCAAGAATATTAAGCAACAAGCTTTGTTCTGACAAGGATGACAAGCCACAGTACCATGTATGACTTAATAGTGAGTAAACTGAAACGCTTTCAGACTCAAAAAGATGATGCTGGACTTCTGAGCAAAGATCAGTGCTGAGGGCAAGGTGAAAGCAGTTTATGAGAAGGTGAGAGCCGGATGGAAAGAAGGTTAATGGGGTGGATGGGGGTGAGTTTGTGGGCTCAAGTATAGCTGATTCTAACGGGAGTAGGGAGCCGTGATTGGGAGGAGTGGTGGTGGTGGTGGCAGGGTGTTAATTTGGGTGATTCAGAAGAGCAAGGAGACCCCCGGGGCTCTCTGTCGCTCTGTCTCTCTCTCAACTGAAATAAACTGCACTGCGACAAACTCGCCAAGAGAGGCCAGCGAGTGTGTGCACATGTGATACAGAAGCACCCGTGTGTATTTCTGACTGTGAGTGTATTTGCATCGGTGTGTGCGGGTGAGTTCACATGTGTGTGGCGGGCTGCCTGAAGGCTCCCTGTGTGCAGGCGTTTCATTGGAGAGGCAGATGAGCAGGGCAGATATCCTGGGGCGGCCTGGCAGTGGCCAGAGCTTTATCTGAGCTGAAATGATTTTAGCACTCCGTTTTGGAGCACTAACCCATGAGCAATGTCACCCGCTGCTCCTCCTCCTCCTCCTCCTCCTCCTCCTCCTCCTCCTGCTCCTGCTCCTCCTTCCTTCCTTCTTTCTCTATCACTTTGTCATTCTCTCCTCTCATCTCTCCTGTCCTTTTTCTATCTCTGGCTGGCTACTGGCTACTAGATTAGGGAGAAAGATTGGACGGGAAAAAGAGAATGACAGCAAAAATTACTTTTTGCAGAATCAGTTCTTAATTATTTTTCCTCAATCCTTATTGATGTTTATGTTCAGTTTATTCTGCCTTTAACAGTTTAATTGATACAGTGTGATTTTTAAGTAGCTATCATTACTATTTTAAATACACTGATATAATTTATCGGGCAGATACTGACTCAAATAGCTGGATCGGCTATCGGTGACAAGGGGGCAAATCTATTCAATTCAATCCTATGTTTATATCTACTTTATTCATTATGTGCTGGGATTCTAATTCCTGCTTACGTTTTGACCAATGTGTTGCTAAATTGTACTTGAATTAAATTACACTTGAATTGTAATTCCTTTTAATTTTAAAGATGTTTTACTGTTGCTGGTGTACAGTTTATTATTGAAATAAGAAATAACAATTTAGTTACTTTATACTCATGTACATATTTGTTACATTTAGTTTTACCAAGTTAGGAAATAAATGTCTAACTGAAGCCTGATGTTAGCAAACAGAAAAAGAATGATAACAGTCACTTCCACACAGTGAGGCATGCAGCTCATTAATTAAACACTGGCATCGGTACTGAAAAAGTAAGATCGGTGCATTCATAACTTTAATGCATTGGAGAGACAGCATAGAATGAATAATACATTTACTTTAGTAAATAAAATGATGTCCTCAAGGGCAACCACTATTATTGTTCCAACGATTAATTTCATTATCAAATAATCTGCTTATTAGGTTCTCGAATAAATTGATCGATTGGTCTATCAAATGTCAAAGAATACTAGTAAGAAATGTTCATCACAATTTCTCAAAGGCCAAGTTAACTTACTGTCCAAAACCAAAATATATTTATTCTAACATCATAGAAGACTGAGAAAACCTGCAAATACTCAAATAGAAACCAGTTGGGGTTTCTATTTGAGTATAGACATAGTTGCAGATACATTTTCAGTAATTTATCATTATCAATTCAACTTCATGCAAGTCACCCGCCTCAGCAAAAGGAAGAAACCGTTGTATGTCACATTGCGTAGCATCATTTGTGTACATCTAACTGAGATAATGTCATGTGACTGCCAGTACAGTACAATCAGGTGGGGTTCCTGAAACCCCACCTGATTCTGCTGGTTGCAAACACTGACATTAAGTAGCGTTCCATTGCAGTTTCCCAGTAGGAGGTTGAACATTCAGACTTTCCTGGATGCAGCATTACAGGAGGACTAATCCAAGTGGAGCCTCCCCCACCGTCCAACTCCCACTTCTCAAAGCCCCATGGTGTTTATTCCCTTTACAAAATGTCCCAGATTTTACATGAGACTCTCAGGCAGAGACACAGTGGTCTCCTGCAATCAGAACCATTATCACACTGGGTTAATGGCTAGGGCCAACCAAGCAGCAGCATACAGTAAATGGTATCTCTCTCTCTCTCTCTCTCTCTCTCTCTCTCTCTCTCTCTCTCTCTCTCTCTCTCTCTCTCTCTCTCTCTCTCTCTCTCTCTCTCTCTCTCTCTCTCTCTCTCTCTCTCTCTCTCTCTCTCTCTCTCTCTCTCTCTCTCCCCTCCCATGGGGAATTAAGTAATATTACGAGGAAATGCTTCTAGCTGAGCTTAACTGCATTACAAGAACAGGTAATATACCCTGAGAGAGTGTGTGTGTGTGTGTGTGAGATTGAGCAAGGGGATAGAGGATGGAGGGAGAAGGAGAAAGAGAGAGGGAGAAAGAAAGAGGGTCTTAAGTGAATTGTCAACTCAAACGCTCTAATCACAGTGAAAGCTCTGGACAAAGAGCACCCACGGACGCCAACGGAGCACACCCTGGGGGCAACGAAAGGCCACTTAGCCCTATCCGACTCCCTCTCTACCTCAGTCTCTCTGCTTCTCTCTCTTTCTCTCACTGTGTATAGAGGCGGATCTCTTCAAAATAATACCTTCCACAACACCTGAGACAGGAAGGGAGAGAGCAAGATTGAGGAATGGAAGAAAGTGGGAAAAAACTATGTATATACACACCATTATAAATACATATAATACACAGGTAGATTATTCATCGGGCAAAGGGACTTGGCAATAGTTTATTACTGATAGATCAGTCTCAGCTTGTATGCAGTAATAATTTTTTTATTGGCAGCATTTTTATGTATATTTGACTTTAGTTTTTTGTTAATCCATCCATCCATTATCCGAACCACTTATCCTTTTTAGGGACATTGGGCGAAGGCAGGGTTCACCCTGGACAGGTCGCCAGTTCATCGCAGGGCACAACCATTCACGCCTACGGACAATTTAGAGTCCAATTAACCTGAGCTGCATGTCTTTGGACTGTGGGAGGAAGCCAGAGAACCCGGAGGAAACCCACGCTGCCACGGGGTGAACATGCAAACTCCACACAGAAGGACCGCCCAGACCGGGAGCCGAACCCGGGCCCCTCTTGCAGTGAGGTGACAGTGCTAGCCACTGCACCACCGTGCAGCCCAGTTTTTTTTGTTAATTCAGATTTTAAATGTTTGAGATAGTTGATTGACAGTTAATTCTAGACTCTGGAAACAGCAGTTGCATATTATCATACAACAAACAGGGGAGGACAGGAATATTACACAAAGATACTAGCTCCTGAGCAGTTCGGAGGACTTTTAACAGGGGCCTCCATTCTGGCCCTCAGGGGCTCTGCAGGACCTCCACTTTCTATAAAGCCCATAGGCAGATCACCGGCTCCCTAGGGCTAGGCAGCCATGATGGCTCTATTCAACAGTCATCCTAATGCTATGCTGATTGTCTGAGCACAGCTAGCATGTTGTGTGGCTAAGCATGGGTCATTTCCTCATTTCCCCCATGTCTCTTTTCAAATGTCCATGCAGGGAGGGCCTTGACTGGGGCGATGGGGAGCCACCGATAGTGACTAAAGATGGAGGATTTCACAAGTGATAAGTAAAACTGGAAAATCACAATGCATATGCACAATCAATGGAATTACATTTTAATACTGGATCTAGAAATGTAAGAAAGATTTAGAAATATCTGCAGAATCCCATCACCTGGTGCGGACTACTTGTGGAGAAGGAGGTCTTCTATGGTACAATAAGTAGTGGACCGGACCCTTGGTCCACTACTTATCGTACCATAGAAGACCACCTTTTCCTTTTGTGTGTGTGTGTGTGTGTGTGTGTGTGTGTGTGTGTGTGTGTGTGTGTGTGTGTGTGTGTGTGTGTGTGTGTGTGCGCTCTCATATGAGTGCTCACTTGGAGCAAAATATTCACTGCACATGAAGCTAGATGAGCCTGTCAGAGAAATAATTATATTATCATCCATCTGTTTTTGGCACTACATTCTTCTTGGATTTTGATACATTGTGTTCTGAATTATTTTCTCTTTACTACGTCTCTTGTTGAACAAATGAGCGGACATAATTCCCCAAAACGGTGTCTCTACACATACGGATGAATAAATCAGAGAATGATCTAAACTTTTGGGGTGATAAATTCTGACTGTTTTTAAGGTTGAGGTCCATTGCCTATCAGTTTGGTCAGTTCACAATCAGATTTTTCAAAAGGTTCCAAGTTGCCTTTGACTATCAGCTGGATGAGTGAGAATTGCCATGTAAAAATCTTTGAATATGAGAGAGTTGCCTTGGTCTCTGTGACAACTGACTGACTGGAGAGGAATGCGCTTGAATTTGGGATTTGATAAGTTATACATACGACACACTGCTGTCTTCCAAAACCTAAACAATAGGAGGGTTTGTTTGCATGCCAGACAGACACCCACCTTCATGACAAATTAATTGGAGGAAATAATTGGTGAAAATAAGAAGAACAAAAATGTTTTGGTTGCAGGAGGCCTGAAGGCAAAAGAGTTCAAGTGAAAGAGGGAGAAAGGACAGCAAAGAGAGAAAAGGAGGAGGGAAGACAGGGCATGAAAAGGAGAGAGAAAGACTGCCTGAGTGTTGCAGAGCAACGGAGAGTGAAATGGAGAAATGGAGAAGGGCAGAAGAGGTGGGACAACAACCAGAAAAGAATACTTTAACACCTAGTGTGAGTGAGATTGTGCATGTATCACTGGTCTGACACCAAACCCGGGCAACATACAGAGAGCATGGCACTGTAACTGGGCACAGGAGGTTGTGATGAATATTTCATAGAGGAGATTGGAACTTATTGAGATGGCTCCCATGATGTGTGTGCATCTATGTGTATTTGTGCAACTGTCTTGGCCCCTCTGGAAAGAGGTGCATAGAACTGACCACATTACTACTTTACTAAGTGCAATGAGATACAATTAAATTTCCTTAAAAATCTGTCATTCATTTCCATCGTGTTGGTGTTTGTTCGTGTGTGCACATCATATATGCAGAGTTTCCCTGAGCATGCCAAAGCCATGCGCGACACACTAAGAAGATATCAGTGAAAATGATTGAAATCACTTTTATTAAATAAAACATGAACCTGTATGAAAAGAGCAAAGGTGCTACAGTACATCAGACAGCAAAGGCCACATATTTAAAGAGTGGGGAACTGTTTTCAGCATCATCTAATTACTAAAGTGATCACGTGTCTGATTCAGCACGCTTCACTGAAATCAATCAGAGCAACACATCGCAATCTCTGTTTAATTCAAATTATCTCTAGTCTTGAAATGTTCTCGCAAACAGTAACACAAACAGAAAAAAGGGATATAAACTGAACTATGACATTTTCTTAAAAATCTTCCATAATTTTGTTACAGCACCGGTTGTGCTTCCAAAGTTTCCTCCCAACTCGCTGTTGATGTTTTGACATTTCTAAACATGATCTGGGTGGACATTTTGGAGTTTAAGGATGTTATTTGACTCAATAATAAAACATGATGTTAAATATGGTAAGACACAGATGTATCTGTAAAGTTTGAGACTAAGAGGAGAAAAAAGCTGGTTAATATTAAAGTGCTAATGATCACACACACACACACACACACACACACACACACACACACACACACACACACACACACACACACACTGATGACATTTTCTATTTTTTTTTTGGAGGGTGATGTTTTAGGGTTGGACTGACTTGCGCTGTTTGATAAGTGATAAGTTGATAAGTCAATAGCCAACTCAGAGCCTTAAGATGAGTGTGAGGGAAGGAAGAGCATGCAAACACACACACACGGTCATTAATTGAGTGGGAGGGATAAGCTCCTCGTTCTTTCTCTTTGCCTGCCCCCCACCCCTCTCGCTCTCTCTTTCTCCCTCTCGCACACACACACACACACACACACACCACCCAACAAGACCAATTTGTTGCTACGAGTTACCAGCAGGGGCCGGGACAATGTCAGCTGTCAGCCAGAGCAGTCGAAGCCTGTCATTGGTTTGGTGGTCACCAGTGGTTACAGATGGAGCTGCTTCGTTAGTGAGACGATTTGCTCTTAGGCAGGGAGTCCACACATACACACACACACACACACACACACACACACACACACACACACACACACACACACACACACACACACACACAGTCTAAATTTTCAGAACACAGAAATACTTTTTTTCCCACATACATCCACGCCAAAGTGCACATACACAAACACAGACACACATAGACTTGAATAAAAAAGCAATATAAGATAGAGAATAAAAATGCATTGGTGCTGCCCCGTATCAGACAAAACCGAGCGACATTGAGATTAGCGTCATACTGCTGAAAGAGAGAAACAGAGATGTGAATAGTGAAAGGCAAGATATCATACATTCATTTTAAACTGGGGTAGTTGGTGATTGAGTGAGCCAGGCTGTGAATGAATCTGTGTGTGTGTGTGTTTGCATTCCCTACGGCCCTTGGTTCGCAGCGGACATATTGACACAAAATAAACAGCGCTCAATCTCCCGGCCTGTGATTGCTGCTCCGGTGTCAAGATAAGTCCTGGGCCAGTGGCAGCTGAGACCGGCCGCTCGCTCAACAATAGAGGACAAAGAAGGAAGAGCAGAAAAGAGGAGAAACACAGAACATCAACATTTGACTGACTTTCTCTCGGCCCCTGCATGATAGCTTCTCGTCACCGATCCAATATCAATGTAGGAACTGTCTTGTTTCGCTACAAACACATTTTTTGTTGTTGATTTAAACAAATCTACAAGCTCGGCAGTGTTTACATTTGTTTATTTACGTTTTAAGCATTTATATACTCCAAGTCCGTATCCAACTCTTCCAAAAAAATACCAAAGAGGCAGCAGATTGATGTGATGCCAGAAACAGCTCAGCATATTGTCAAAGAAACATTTTACAGGCCAATGACTTGTATTGCACTGCCTTATTTGAATGAACCTCCGTCCTGTGCACCGTGCGCTGAACAACAGAATACCATACAGATGGGCACGGCAAATTTCAAGGTCAGGGAAATATCAAACGGTTTATATCAAGCACTGCTTACACCGGTCGTTGCGCCGCCACGAAAAATACAGCCTTTTATCTTGAAATCATTCACATGAACTGATCAGTGTCAACCAAGGCTTCAGGTTCAGATTCTTCCACAGACATTTGAGAAGAACAAATCTGGAATTATTTGTCCAGCTGATATGAGACTCCAATAAAAAGTTTATTTAAAACAGAAATCAAACAAAGTGTGACACCACAGACCAAACAATTTGAACTGTGATGCCAACTACTTGTGAAGTGCCCTTGAGCAAGGCATTTAAGCGCCAAGTGGTCCTGAAGCTACAGCCAAAGTTAAAGACTGATATGAAACCACAACAAACTCTGATTGGATGCATTGGCAGATATAACCTGAACCATTTTTTTATGTTTTGGCCCAGGGCGAAAAACAAATGAATGAAAAGAAAGAAAGCGAAAAAGTAAAAGACAGCAGGAAAGAGACAGGGAGGACGAACAGGGCCGAGGGACGTGAAGGCAGAATTAAAGACAGGAAGGGCATCGACGCATTACAGCAGAGTAGGTGTCAGGGCTCCGAGTTCTTCGCCTGTCTCCTTCCAGACCCCCCCCCTCCGGGCCACCGCCAACACCTTCCACCCCTCTCCTCCAGAAATGAATATTTCTCATCAGCATATGAATATTGCGGGCGTGACAAGTGCGTGTAAACACACAAAGGCGGAGTGCTCAAATCCACTCACTGGGAGCTATTAAGTCGTCAGGCGGCACAGAGAGGCTGACAGAGGAGAGAAACAGTGTGCATGTATGTGTGTATGGTGACAGGGAAGAGAAGCGATGTGGCGGGCCACTGAACAGAGCAGCAGCAGAGAGAGAGAGGGAGAGAGAGAGCGAGAGAGTGGACAGGCAGTCAAAAAAAAAAAAAACAAGGAAAGAAAGAAAGAATTGCTGGCAGACTGCTAATTTTACTTGTCGCAAGAAAAAAAACACCCAACCCGTGCTCAAACTGTCAACGTCACTGTCACCTCAAAACCCAGGGGAAGGTGTGTGTGTGTGTGTGTGTGTGTGTGTGTGTGTGTGTGTGTGTGTGTGTGTGTGTGTGTGTGTGTGTGTGTGTGTGTGTGTTTAGGACAGAACTGTGTGTGGGTGCATGAGGAGAGAAAGGCAAAGACAACGTGTGAGCAAGAGAGCCCTTTTTGAGATATTGTGGGGTCAAATGTGTGTGACGTGCACACATGCAAACACACACACAGAACAATTAATATGGTACTTGCCAAGTTACTCATGTATCAGGTGTGTTAGAGAGACAGTGTGTGTGAGCGTGTTGTGGGAGTCTGGGCAAGGAGCAGGTTGTTTCCTCTGATCAATGGAGAACCTGCCAAGGTGACCCAGCTCCATCTGCATAACAATGTCTCACTCTTCAACTGTGCTCCTCTCTTTCTTTTCATCTCACACTTGCTCCATCCCTCTGAATTCTCTTTTGTACTTATTAAGACATCGTTTTTCTCTCTGAGAGGTCTTCTGTCAACACAGGACTTCTTCTCTGTATGATTATGTTTCCGTCTATCCATCTATTTAGCACAGGCCTGTAGGGACAGCAATGTCAGATGGTTAGTCAGTCTCCTTTATTTCACTGAGGTACAAACCCTGAACAATTATTCAAGGTTTTCAACCCAACCTAAAGTAATATTGAATGGTGGTACAGCTTATTGAATGAATTGATATAATTAATAATTTACTTTATCTGTCCACGGGTGCTAGTTTTTCCAAACATGGACTTAACACTAAACACAACACAATTATTTGGTATCTGGCCTTGTGAGCATGATCCTGAAACATGTGAGGTGTGTAGTTTCTATTGGTGCTTTTTTTAACATGTTTAAAAGATATTCTGTGCAGACATCAATATCAACCACGGCTCCAGATTTTTCCACTGATTGTTGAGGCTGATTGTTTAAATGTTTGCAAACTGAGTCCAGCGTAAATGTGACTTTTCCAATAATAGGTTTTCCACACAAAGGACAGGAGAAAGTTTCAGAAGAGCGTGCCCAAAGAACAAAGTGTGACACCATGGAAGAGATATTTCAAACTGTGATTCCAACTACTTGTGAAGTGTCCTTGAGCATCCATCTATTTAGCCACACTAGCACAGGACTCTGGGGACGGAAATGTCAGATGGTTAGTCGGGCTACCACTTCGGAAATATCTTGCCAAATACTGAAAGGATGGCCATGATTTGAAACTCAAGCTTCCCACAAGACGAATTACTTTTTTGAGTCCCTGACCTTTTATCTAGCTCCACCACCATCTCCAAATTTAAATTTGTCAATTACCTGAAAAACTATCCACATTGTCCGCTGTACTTTGTGTTTAATAGACAAAAGAAGATGGTAACAATGATAGTAATTACACCTGCTGTCATTAGCATGTTGATATACTCACTTTGAGCATGACAGCGTGCTAACATTAGCATTTAGCTAGTGTGTTTGCTACCTCATAGAGTCAATAGCATGGCAGCTGATTCTCAGTGTGGGTTTTTGAAATACGGGGAAACCCACTAACATAGTTGATAGAGCTGTTTCCCAGTGCCAGTAGACAAGTTAGCCTTTGTTTTTCAGTAGACAGTAGAAAGAAGTGGCTATTTAAGGAATTAATTGTTGGAACAGTGGAAAGACAAACAAGGTTGCCTTTGTTGAGTTGTGTGTGTGAAGAAATGTGCGTGTCCACTTGAGTGTCATTTTTCTATTACTGTCGATTGGAGCTGGAGCAGATAACTACCCGTGACTACTGGTTTTGTGCATTATTTCATGGGTCCTGAGTATCTTCATTTACAGTATACTTAACATTTGGAGGTTTCTCCAAGATCTGAAAACCCACTGCTGTGTTTCTGGAGGAACTGGAAGCTGTATCTTTGTTCAGTGAGAGGTCTTTTGTTATTCTTGTTTAGGTTTCAACCACTGGGGCTGGACCATTGCATGGTTACATTAGCTGGGTCGAAGCAAAGCCTTGAGCATTTACAGTTGGTGGAAACACAAACATTTAGTTTGAAGTACTACTCCAGATTTACAGTTAACTGCATGTTCAGGAGCTTAAAAGACAAATGCATTAGATTAAAGAGAGTCAGGGATGTTCTTAATACTGTACTACCATTTGAAAATAGATGTTACCAATGATACACAGAAGTTAAGGTTGTACAAAGTAATCCAAGACAACACTGTCGAGAAAAAAAACAGGAATTGAGCTATTGCGTTTCACGAAACAGACCACTACGTTTGAAACAAATCCAAAATCATTCTATAAGCATGGGAATCAACTCGTGTTTTTTGTATTTGACAGCCTCTCGTGCCTGCATCTTTTCATTTTCCCCTGAGAGTAATCACAGAGCCAAAATTCCATTGAATGAATGCCAGTGACATTCTCTGATTTAAGGGTCAACTAGGCAGTTAGACAGATTTCTCAGACCAGGCAGATACAGCTGTGACGTCAGCCGCTAAGTGGGCCAGGGGTCTATCAGTGAACGGATCTGTTGGGCTTGTAACCTGCGGCGACAGGTCCTTAACGCGCCGCGCGGACAGAGCCGTAACAGATGCCCAGCTAAGTGCCTGATTAAAACTTAATGTGCAGAAGGAGCCCAGTGCAAGTGTGTGTTTTTTCTGCAAGTGTGTGTGTGTGTGTTGCACGGCGTTAGGGAGAATATGAGATGGGCGCCAGCCCTCCAGCGAGAGAGAGGCCATGCCAGCTGCTTCTCTCCCTAGAGACGGAGCCCTGAAGCTGGGCAGCGAGGCAGGGTAGTCAAGGGAAGGCACTAGGGGGTGATGGCACAGTCACAACACAAGTGGCATATGTGACGGGACACTCCACTTATCAAATGAGAATTCATTTTCTAAATTATAACACACCAGATTTATGATGATTTTGCCATTTGTTGAAGTTTATATGTTTCCTTTTTTTCAATGCCAGTTTGATTGCAAAGTACAGGTGTTCTCAGATTCAGGACAACAGTTGTGAATGTCGTGTTCATTCAAAATTATAACGAACATAACAGCAAGACCGTTCAATGATCACAGGTTTTTAACCACAGATATTTCTTATGTATGATTGCAACCGGAAATTAACCTAGCTTTTATGAATGAGACTGATCGTGTGTGTGTGTGTGTGTGTGTGTGTGTGTGTTTGAATGTGTCCAGGAGGTATTCGTGGGTCAACAAGCCAACAGCCAATAATTTACCCACTGACAGAAAATTTCATCTGCCTATCATCCTTTCCTTCTCTCCGTCTCTCCCCCTCTCACTCTCCGCCTCTCCCTCCATTCCTCTCACACTGATTATGCTGTCAATACGGTGCGGATGAGAGGAGCTGACAATTGACCAGCCTGGATCAATATCAGCTAATAAGCATGTCAGGAGAGAGGAGAAAAGAGCAAGGAATCGACTGAGAGAGAGGGAGATGGCGAGAGAGAGGATGAGTGAGAAAGTGACAGAGAGAAAAAGACAGTTTGATCCAATTCGACTGCTTGGCGTGTGGAGGTGTAAGTGGGATGATTGGCCTGTTATTGCTGGTTTAATGTTAGGCAATCAGAGCCCTAGTGGTCTAGATATCAACAAACATCCATCAAATTGTCCCTTCTTCTTCTTGATACCACCACCTCCGCCTGGCCCCGCCTGGACCCTGACAAACAATACAACAACAATGAGAGCCGAGCAATGGTGCCGTTTCAAAAAAGAAAACCCAGGGAGGTTGAATTGATAGCCTCGCACTCGCTGCACGAGCGAAAAGAAAACACGCTTGTTTGGGGGTATTTGTTTGTGTTGGGCAGATCCTTCTCATTAAATTTTTTTTTTCTTTCTTTCTAGGCTCTCGCCGGCTTTCCCCCTGGCAGAGGAGCATGCCGTTGTTGATGGTGATATAATAACACAGTCAGGTGTCTGTGTCCCTGTCATTTGGACTTTTGCGTAAATCACCATGCATTTTTCTCTTCTTTTCTTTTCTACTTGCTTTCTCTATTTCACAGCTCGATCTTCCTTTTTTTCCCAAGGTGTAATTTTCTTTTGCTCAAATTACCTTTTCTCGTGGCCTCCGAGGCGCCACAATCGCTGATGTTGTATGGATACTGATGGGAGCTTTTCTGTGTAAATACAAACTCTGCGACTAGCACAACTAGTCAACACTACTTAGTCTAATAACACCTATTATAGAGGAGCAGGACGATACATGACTGGCTCTAGATTGACTGAAATGTTGCTTGACTAACTACCTGATTAACTGGATATGAAAGACTCCTTAGTGACAGTGTCCCTGTGATAAACCTGCAGCAAATAAGAATACAGAAAAGATTAAGTGCCAAGCTGTAGGGGGGACCAAGAGGCAGATTGTGGTATATTTGTGTTGTGTGTTTATTGCACGTTGAATAATAAAAAAATAGTTTTTTACAAGAGATGCACCAATACCGATACTGACTCAAATAGCTGGATCGGGTATCAGTCACAATGGGCCGATCTGGTATCGGATACCATTATTTTAATAAAAAACAATGAAGTTAATTTATATCTATGCATTTATTTGTTATATTTTGTTTTACAAAGTTAAGAAATCAATGTTTAAGTGGAGCCTGATGGTTCCTTACACATAAAATAATGATACCGGTCACTCCCACACAGTGAGACATACAGCTTAATAATTAAACACTGGTATCGGTATACTAGGTTTTTTCCATTTTTTCTTTACCGATACAAACAAATTGCTGAGAAGGTCAAGATTGATTCCATGACGGATCAGTAACAAAAACACCATCAACTTTCTGTCGGTGTTAAAAACATTTAACATCTGCAGACAACTATGTGTATATACTGGGCTATTTATTTGCAACAGCAAATACGTTTCGGAAGAAACATAATAATACCAGGATTTCTTTTTCTCAACACAACGAGGAAATGTTGTAAAGCATCTGTCTACAAAGTCAAAATCTGTTCACAGTGAGCACATGCAAAATGTTCACCAACAATATATTTTGTTGCTTTTCCCTTTATTATCCGGCTGTGGCAACTAAAGCATGTCTTACGTGTTTATGGTTATGTTCAGGGAACTCGAAGCACTTAGTCCGGGTCAGGGAAAGAATGCTATCATTGCTAATGCCATTGAAAAACGCAATGGGGACACAAGATATGTTTACTTTTTCAATATTTAACCAAAACCACAATCTTTCCATAACCTTGACCAAAGTGTTTTTGTGGACGAGACGTAACAACTCAAAGGGAATGGGACACAGGACGCGAAGCCTTGTGTTAATGTCCTGCGGTCTGTTTAGTCGCCACGACTACTTCCCTGCGACTTCTGTTTGGTACAATAACACTTTGTGAACTGGAAATAATATTTCCTAACATAATACATACAGAAATTATGTTTCCTATAAAAACCTTTAGTAATGCATGGACCATTTTTTTAAGTAAACAAGGTTGCCACAATTTGATTTTTTTCCATTTTTTGTTTGCCTTTTATCATCATCTTTCTCTGAGCTCAGTAAAAACTGTCCAGGATTGTTCTTATTTTTCTAACTCCAACAGATAAGTTGTCCATCACCTTCCTGTCCGTCCTAACACATGCTGTCCCCTGCCAGACATGTTAATCACCATGCACAGCCCCCTGCCTACATATTCAGCCAGTGTCCCTGCTAGGACCAACTAGACGACATGTCCTGTTCCCCCCCACACATGCTGATTGCAGCGTGGACGTAGTGATGAGTGATGGAATGGAGGGGACGGACGAGGAAGTGGAAAAGGAGAAGAGTGGCGTTGTTCTCATTTACATGTTTATAGCTCCGCGGTAGGGAGGGGACAGCGCTGGTTTGCGCGTTCGATGGACATGTCCAATTATCAACCCTGTTGTTTCCTCAACAACGCTCTCTGACTGCTCAACATGCAAACACAGACAACCAGACGCACACACATTCATGTGAGCCAGCTGTGCTTGCTGGGAGAACGAGCTGGTTAGTGTACTGCGGGCTGCTTGTGAGCATAAGGGTCATATGTCATATGGCAGGTATGGAGTCAGCTGTGCTTTAATGACAGCTCTGTGTGTGTGTGTGTGTGTGTGTGTGTGTGACCCCCCCCCACCCCACCACAAACACACACACGAAGAGAGAGAACGGGGTTAACTCGTAACTCATAATCACCAGACACACTGGATGAGACATAACATATGCCATATGGCAAACATACAAACTCAAGCATACCTAATGTGTTATTTCCATGTTAATGCAATCCTCTCCCTCACCATGGCAACAATAATGATTGACAGAGCAGGAAAGGTTAGAGCGGGCCGGACAGAAATGTTGAGGTTTTTTTTTTTCTTAACCCCTCCAACCCACAAACGCACACTCATGCACAAAGATAAAAATAAAACAATTTATTCCAATGTTGCCCCCACCCCCCCTCAAAAAAAATAATCGAAGACCCAAAACGTGAGCTGCAAGGAGGCTAACCACACACTCATGTGCCATCTGATAGTCGGCCTCTCATCTCTTTGTTCCTCAGGCGCACACACACACACACACACACACACACACACACACACACACACACACACACACACACACACACACACACACACACAGGGAGGAGAGAGAATATTAAAAACAAACAAACAGAGAATTGACTTGCTGAGAAGAATTACAGAGGTGCTGATTACATCTGACCCCTCACCTCTGCTGTCAAAAAGCAGTCCTCTCTCCTCTCTTGTTCTCTCCTCCATGCATGTGTCAACTCTCTTCCCCCCCCACCTCTTTGCCACTTTGTTACCCTCTCACATTCCTGCGCAGGATTTTCTGCAAGACTATTTTTGTTACGGTCGAGGCTCTTGAGGAGTACTCTTGTTCAGGAGACAGAGACTTCCCCAATCGTAGCTTCCAAATCTTTGTATCTGTCAATTTAGCAGAGGACAGAGCTATCCATAATTTAAACAAAAGAGACAGAAAGGTTTAATCTGGATCTGGAATAAAGAGACAAGGAGAAAAATTGAAACATGAAAACATGTTTTGTTTTATTTTAATGTCTCAGCTAGCAGAAGTTGGAGTTATAGTCCAACTCTGTCTGAGACCCGTGTTATGCTACAGGTCACATGTGGGACATAGGAGAGCCGTCTGATCTGTTAAGGGACTTAGTTGTGTAAAGCCACTTAGGGCCTTTGATACACAATTGTCAACAGACAAGCTACCTGGATTATGAGCTGGTTAATAGGAGAGGTCGAGAGTGGAGGTGCCCCTTTAACCAACTAAGTTGCCCGTTTTGGTTTTACCATAAGTTACTAATGTAACAGTTGGATAATGCAGTGCCCCGTTAACCCTTCCAATCCGATGCTTTATCCGAGGCTATTACTTTAACCCCTTAAATACAAACATAAGTGTCCCTTTAACATTTTCAAATGGATGTTAATGCACAGTAACAACTGAAACTCCTTCTGGTTAAACAAGAGAAGGTCACAACACCACAACTTAAAGATAATGAAATGTAAGGCAATAACTTGAACCCCTAATTAAACCATCTTTGACTTGCTTAACCTCAATTGTGTTCGGCAGATACTCTGTAAGCTACGAGGACTCCTAAGAAGGTCCAAATGTGCACTTGCATTACCAAAATAATTGAATAAATAATTGAATATAGAATTTTTTTTTTTTTTTTTTAAATTAAATCAAAATCCTTTAATACGTATCAGTAAACATATACACATAAGTTGTACATAAAGCAGATATATGTTATTATTAAAGGATGAGGATGGCAACATTATATAATTTTCTTTCTGTAACTAATACCATAAAACAACATGCATTAGTCTGTCTTGAAATACTTGTTTTTTCTCAACTCTGTGGAATTTAGCCTCGTTAGATTGTACTGGAGGCGTAAATCTTGAAAAACAGGTCACGAATATATCACTGATGTGTTTTTGATATTTTGTGACGACAACACAGGTCCATACCACAGGGGAATAAGCTATATCAGACTTTGGTCGGTACAACTATTAGTATGCAAGATGCGGTCTACTGTAGTGTCTGATTTTGAGTGGATAAAGCCAGCCTATAATACACCACACTTCACCCTTTCACCTGGTGCTCACATGCAAGGGTCTATCCGGAGTGTTTCCTTAGTGAGTGATGAGGGAGTTTACACCAGTGGACCTGATCAGAAACATATCACTGGTGCTCAGCCGCTTGAATCCTGTGACCCAAATTGTTGGGTCTGGTATATTTCTCTCTCTCTCTCTCTCTCTCTCTCTCTCTCTCTCTCTCTCTCTCTCTCTCTCTCTCTCTCTCTCTCTCTCTCTCTCTCTCTCTCTCTCTCATGACAGCAGTGGGCTAGTTAACTGGTGCTGGAGTGGAGTTGCGTTGGTGTGGCACGGGTTGATTTGGCAGCAGTCACAGCTGAAAGGCTTTTATCCTGCATGGTAGAAAGCACAGGGATGGACATGCACAAGGACCCCTGACACACACACACACACACACACACACACACACACACACACACACACACACACACACACACACACACACACACACACACACACACACGGAGTCGTGGCAGTCGAAAAGAGTCTACTCAAGTGTTTGTTGGGTCTGAGGAGGCAAAAAAAACGAGGGAGAAAGATAGAAAAAGAGTTTGATACAGAAAAAGGAAGAAAAACCTCTGGATGATGGTACTGTATGTTGCTAGGTGATAAACTACTGCCACTTTTTAAATTCTTTTTTTTTTATTTTTTTACCAAGAGGGCTTTGCAGCAGTCTCTAGGTCTATCGGTCAGCGTACAGATCAATGGAGCTCTTCAGACCGGTTCTCTACTGTATGATACCACATCAGGTCACACAAGTGCACAGAGGCAGACGGAGTCATGGAAAAGGGACCAAAGAGGTTCACACACACTGCTCCTAAAAAAGCTCCATCTCTTTGTGTTGGTTTCATGAGTAATACAAGTAATCACTCACAGGTTCAATGTCAGATTAGGACTGGTTGGAATTATATTTTATCAATCAGTAGTCTAGTTAAGTTTAATGTAGCATTTTTCATGCTCAGGAGGGTCAGAACAGAAAAGTGATCAGTTTGGTTTCTATTCAGTCCAGATCACAGCAGTGCATTTTGATGCGCCTCAGTCTAAAGGTTGTTAAATCGAACAAATTTGGAAACAATCCTGAGTCAAAATACGCAACTGTGTTGACACAGAGATCACAGGCTAAAGAGAGGCAGAACAAAGATGAGACTATTAAACAGCAAACCAGTTATCTGGCGATTACTGAGTTCATTCTCATTATCGGTTGTTAGCAGTCTGGGGTCGTCCTTTTAATCCTTGTGCAGACAGTAAACACATGATTATACAAATAATGAGGGGAGATATGGATAGTCAGGAAAAGTAGGGCAAACAGGCAGAATAAGATGGACAGCGAAGGGCACACTGTGGTAGGATGCAGAAATGTAGGGCCTATTACTGCACACAAAAGACTGGTACCACAAAAGCTTTTAAGCTTGGGAGCAGGGCATTTTGGTGGTACAGTATGAAGAACTGTGCACAAATGCCTGGTGCAAAGCTGCCTCTTTGCTCTTTATTGAAAACAAGCATGGAAGAAGACTATGTGAAATAGGATGCCAGAGAAAAGGATACAGGGTTGAGAAGGTGCGTTCAGGTCACACCCATAGACTGTATAGAAGAAGTAGTAGTCATCGTGACGTCACCCACTGATTTGTGGACTGCCGTTATGGCGATACATCATACCTGGTGGCAATCAGGAGGTTCCCCCTTCATGGTGCTCCAGGGTGTTGCTGAAGTCTTCCTCAACCACAACCTCAAAACCCAATCTCTCTATATATATAAATATTTTCAATATGAATAATGACTACTGCTGGACATAGTAGCCTAAGCTTTAAAAATACATTTTTAGTGACAATTGCAAGTGACAAATAATCGTTTGAAGTTCTCAAGTGTCGATCCGTATTTCGCATACTGCTTGTGGTAGTTACTGACCATAATCAGTTGAATTCTCAATACTTTGTTTCTCAGTAAATACATACAGTAAGTGTGAACAAATAAGGAAGACTTGAAGCTCCCGCTCAACTCTAACAAGCAGTTTTCATTTAACGTTAAGATTAAAATTTGACTGAAATTCAGGGAGAACGATTTCCGAACATTTCAAAATACATTTCTGCTTCAGTCCCTACAAACACAAACATGCACAGAGCCACTGCAGGGAGTACGGAGTGTAGCTGCAGGGCCTATCTAGTACAGTGTTTCTCCCTCGCTGGTTTGACTATGGCACTTATCTGCCTACTGCAGAGAGAAGAGAGCAGATACCACACAGATGAGCTCCACTGCCAGTGTGTCTGCGTGTGTTCATGTATGTGTGTCTTTTCTCGGTATGGGTCCATCTGTGTGCATGAATATGTGTTTATACGGGTGTCGTGCGTGCGTGTATGCATTTGCCATTCAGTGTACTGCACAGGAGTGTGTTTGTCTTCCTTTACCTTTTCCACTTATCTTGACATGCAAACCCCTCTGTGCGAAGGTGTGAGATGTGAGTAGTGGCGTCTGACTGGGAGGAGATTTGAGCTGCGGTAATATTCAGGTTTGGGATCCCTCCTCTCTCTGAAGGATTAACCTCAGATGGAAAAGATCTGGCCTGCTGTCTGTTGACAAAGCCACAGTTATGTATGATACAAGAGCTCAGCAAACGCATGCCATGTTGAGGCCAGACCTTTCATAGGTATATCAGAGATGCAGTACATTTTTCACTTCAGAGATTTATAGACACTCTATGTTTGTTGTCCAGCTTTAACGCTAACAATGACTCTGTTAATCAATTAGTGATCTACAGAAAGATAGTCAAAATAGCAACTATTTTGATAATCTGTTGCTAATTTAATTATTTTCAAGGAAACATGCCAAACATTACCTGGGTCCAGCTTGTTAAATGTAAAGATTTGCTCCTTTTTGTCATTGGGAATTGAATATGTTTGGTGTTTTGGACTATTGGTTGAACAAAGGATATTTTACTATTTTCTGGAATTATGATTATGAAACAGTCAATCAATAGTTGCAGCTCTCATCTATTTTCTTTCTTACTTGCATGCACAGAATAGCTACGTGATTATTTTTGCTAACTTTTGATTAGCTGTATGTCTTTATTTGTACACAGATTTGTGTGCGGTACGGTATATAATGAGAACCAAGTAAGATTCCTTGTGTGTCAACATACTTGGCCAGTTAAGTTGAAACTTTTATAATGCATTAGAAAGTCAACACACTCATCTAATGTACTTACAAAGAAACTATGAAACCCACTTCATTGAATCTGTGCATATTTTTAGATAGAGAGGAGGCAGGTAGAATTGAGGCAGTTATAAAAAGTGGAAAAAATACATGTTTTCTGAAGAGATATTTGTGTTCTTGGAGAAGCCCGATGGGTATATCTGTATTGTGTGCGACTGTGTGTGTGTTTTATTTGAGAAAGAGTAAGCAAAAGAGAGAGGGACCACCATGGGTCATCCGTCCATCTGTCCAGCTAACGGTCAATTTGGAGCCAGAGAATAGAGGCATTGAATCAGGTAAATGGGTGGCGAACACAAAGTCTTCGCCCACATTGAAAGGCAATGGCAACTCGGACCAACTCCATCACTCTGGATGAATAGGGACACCCAGGGATGAACGGATGGAAAGAGAGATGGAAGAATGGGAGAGGAGATGTGGAGGAGGAGTGACAGGTGGAGGTTATCTTGCCATGGAGAGAGAGGATGGGAGGCACACATGGGAGGAGAGTGAGCTATTGTACATTATTAGCTGGCATACAGTAAAAAGACCTCATACATACACAAACACACACTGGGCTTCAGTAAATAGACAGTGCCATCAGGGATCACAGTGTTCTTTCAATAGTCAGTGCATGTGCACGTATTTTGTAGCTATTTCATAGGTCTTGTTGACTTTAAAGATTGTCTCTCCCAAATCATTGGAACACAAACACTTCCCATGTGCACAAACTGGTGCCGTTCGTCAGAGACACGGTACTTAGAAATCAACCTTTCATTTATAAATGGTAATATTTAGTATGTGATGTGAGTTAGTAGTAATCTCATTTCATGCTGTAAGTGAAATGGTTACTCAATTACAGACAGACAGATAATTGATTGCTAACATTTTTTCTAAACGTTTAAGTCATTTTCCGAGGTAATTTGCGAAACATTCCCTGGTTCAAACTTCTTAAATGTGAGGATTTGCTCTTTTTCTTTGTTTATACCATTGACCTTTGAATACCTCTACATTTTTGACTGTTGGTCAGAAAAAACAAGCTATTTTAGGACTTTGTACCAAAGGAAGTTGTAATTTAATAGACTATTCTATACAGTGGCGGGCCGTCAGGGCCAGCAAGGCCTTCTCTGCTGGCCTAAACATCATCAGAATATAAATTAAATTTTTATATATTTTTTCCACAAATATGTATTAAATTATTCCCCATACTCTATTCTCTTCATTTCATAGCTTTTCTCTTGGTTGCGCTGCTTCCAGCCTCAGGTCGAGAGCGGAGGGCTGGCCTTTATGTTAGAGCTTTTATCCAATCATATTTCAGCCGTCATGTGTTGCTAGGGTCCAAGAAATCTGCCCTTAGGCCTTCAGAATCAACAGTGCTGGCGTCTGTAGCTTAAAGTTGACGGAATCTAAACTGTGGTGTTAACCAATCAGATTTCGAGTTGGCGACACCGGGGCCAGCATGCAGGCGTACAATGACGTCAGCACGGCACGTCTTTTGATTGGATGCGCACTGGTGAGAGGCAGAGCTAGCAACCTGAACCTGACCCTGATGACCCTGTGGCGACCTGAACGAGCTAGCGTTAATTCGTGTAGATAGATATAGAAGCGTTGTTTTTGTGTTATTTTTTTAACCCACAATGGCTGATGGAGGAGAAGAGATAGATTTGGTCGCAGAAATACAAACAACGCCATTTTCAAGACAAACTTTTCAACAAAAGATAGACATTGTGAGAAGAGGTCGGCCAACCCCAAAGCTAGCGAGCCTGACATGGGCACTATGTTAAGGTGATGCAACGCCTAGTTATAATGCGTTTGTCTAAATGTATAGTTTCTAGAGCCATGGCGTCATAATGATGGTATTAAGAGGTGGATTCATTCAGGGAGGACTGTGTAGGACATCACTGAAGGCCTAGGTGTGAAATGCACGGCCCGCTACTGATTCTATTTAACCCTTCAACATCACACTAACCCTAACCGTGTTCATGAGAGCGTTCTCTCTGGAAAATAAGACAAAATAGATTTCCACACCACTGTGGGTTGTTGGAAACACAGAGAGAAGACCTGGACAGCAATGCCCACTGTGGCTGAAAGGAAAAAGAAAAGAAGCAGCTCAGGAAAATCAAACATTGTCCAGAAAGTCCAAGGAAAAAGATGTGATCTTAAATCACCAACTTGTGTTTGAGACATGTAGTGAAACCATAGGTTTGTGTGCAAATATGAATGCTATAGAAAAGTGCTTTTTAAACGCAGCAAATGAACAAAACTATGTAAGATCTTTCCTAAATCAGTTATGACGAGTCCATCTGGCAATGATGTCTTCACTCTTAATCCCACCTAAAAACTTCTGATTGGTTTGGTTGCTTTTAAAATTGAGGAAGCCGTCAATGAGCACAACACCGGATCCATTGGATAATTAAAACGGGGATGTAAGCAACAGAAGCCAGCTACCATCAGACAGCAGCAATGGTGAGAAACGCACAGAGACGACGGGTGCAATCTAGGTGAATGTTCAACTTTAAGACACGTGCAAACACATAAACAAGCTCAAACAAATAGGTCTGCATAAATAGACTGAGTCATATACAGTATATTCACACAAATATCCCAAGGTTAGCAAAACACTCCTCATTTCAATTAACAATTATTATGCTTCACAGGCAACTCCGAAAATTAATGTGCTTGCCATCTCTTTTTCTCTCTTTCAGAATCAGTCTGGCATTTCTCTCTCTCTCAAACGATTCGTGGCCCTCGCTCGGATCTTCCCTCATTTCCTTCTCCTCCTGCGGGGTAGTAACTGTTCATCTATGTCATCTCTCTCTGTCTCTCTCTCTTTCTGCCTCTCTCTGCCTCTCTCTGTCCCTCCCACCTCAGGGCCACTCCAGTCTAAATGGAGTGATTAGTCTAAAGTGGGTGCTGTCAGTGAGATCATCCTAAGATAGAGTCCTATCTGGAATGACCTGAGTCGACAGCGGACCAGCTCCAGAGAGACAGAGAGAAAGAGAGACACTATTAAATGTTATATTTGTGACAGCTGGCTCGAGGCTCTGCCACAGCCATGCCTCGTCTATGCAGAGCCTCATCTAGATCCAACAAAAGCTCTTGCTCTGAGCTGTGTCTATGTCGCCCAGTCTCTCTCCGTAGAGTTAATGTGGAGAGTAGAAAAAGAGTGGAAGGAAGGAAGGAAGGAGGAAAAGGGATGAGGAGAGGAAAGTTTAAGTGAGGTGAGGGTTAAATCAGACTAACACCCAACACATTAACGAAATAAATGGAGACATATGATCATAAATAAATACGGTGGCTTAAAGATTAGAAGGCTTTGGCCTCCACCTGTCTCTCTGTTGTCCACCCACACAAAAGGACAAGGACAGAGCACTACAATATTCTGCAGAGGGCACAGGCTGACAAAAGCCATTTCATCACAGGTTAACCTCATTCACACATTAATCTGCCACAATAGCTTCCTAATCACATAATCCACAGAAATTATACAGACAACACCTTTAAATTATGATTGCACAGCTGGAGGGAGGGGGGATTAACTAACAGGAATGAGAGATGACTGTGTACGTGTGTGCAAGTGTGTGTGTGTGTCAACTTTGTGCTCATAAAGCTGATGTAAAACTGAGATGTGAGCTCGTTACACACACACACACACACGCACACACACACACACACACACACACGTGTTACGGTTTGTCTGTATTATTTGTCAAGTGAGCATAACACTTTACCTCTCAAAAATACATCTGTGGGATGCATTGTTGTTGTTTGTGTGTGTGCGTTGATGTGTCTGTGTGTGTGAAAACATCATTTTGTTTGCGCCTGTTTAGAAATGAAAGTGATTCCTTCCACTTGACAACACATAACTGCACTAATCATGACGGTGTTAAAACACTCCACGTTATGCATGATCTTGCACACACACACACACACACACACACACACACACACACACACACACACACACACACACACACACACACACACACACACACACAAATATTGAACAGATGTATGGGCACAATGAATGATCAACAACTCAAGAGTGTTTTGTTATACAGAGAGCCACTTCCCATTAAGGTCACGTTGCAAACAGCAATTGACCTGCGAATGTATGTGAATGGCGGTAAGCGTGCACCTGTATATGTGTGCATTTGTGTGCAGGCAGTAATGTGAGTGCATAAATGAGTAGGTGCAACCAAACGGTTTGAGTTTGAGTGTGTGTATCCTGTAACATAGTGCTACTGAGAGATAAGTTTCTCTCCCTATGCATTTCCTCTTGAAGTCAGCTGCTCTCATCCAAATTGTGTCTCGTGTGTGTGTGTGTGTGTGTGTGTGTGTGTGTGTGTGTGTGTGTGTGTGTGTGTGTGTGTGTGTGTGTGTGTGTGTCTAAAACTAGGCTCTTCAGTTAGACAAGGTAGGATTAAAGAGAAGGGATAGACTTTCAGAGGGAGAGAGAGAGAGAGATGCTTCAGAGAGCCCATCACGTATGCATTGAAAATTTCTCCCTCGCTGCAATTATTCAAGAGCTGCTGTTTGCCAGAAAGGGATGAGCGACAGGAAGAGAAGCAGGGAGAAGAGTCAGATGGTGGATTAACACGAGGTTAGATGGCGTGGGTAGGTTTACCAGAGCAGTGAATTCACAATGCCAGGACGGGGGTATACGTGAGTGAGTGAGTGAGTGAGTGAGTGAGTGAGTGAGTGTAGGTGGATAAAGTGAAAAAGATAGAAAAAGATATATATGTACATAAGAGAGACCTGGCTGCTCTAGCAGATAAGTGTCAGTAGGTAATAAAACAATTGGGAGTCGTAGTGGAGAGAGAAGGAAAGGCTTCAGAGGGAGGGAGATCAAGAGGAAAGAAGTAAGTGAAAGGACAAAGAAGGAACGGAGTCTTAATTTAAAATGGTAAAAGGGAGAATGGGGACAGAAAAACAAGGAAAAAGAGAAGAGAATATACTGAAAATACCACAAGTATCATGTGACTGCACCATGTTAGTCAATTTAGATGCACGATATTCAACAAAAGGAAGAAAAAAACAGGGATTTTGTTTAACACTAGATATTTCCTCCAACTATATGCATGACAATGTATGTACAGTGTAATCCAAGTGTCGATTCAGTTAATTTTTTTACAGATGGTTTTATGGCATTTCATCCCATCATTTACGCTTTGCTTCTGTGCAGAATATGGCGTGTTTTCCTCTCATTTAGCAGCTTTCCTTAACTCTCCGTTTGTTCATTGTGCAATGAAGAAGAGGTCCCACAACATTCAGGAGGGGACGCAAGAACAGAAGTAGCATCAAGGAGGGAAGGTAAGGTGAGGACAAGAAAGACAAATAAGGGTAAAGATGATACAGAGAGAATTGCAAGAAAATCTGTATGACAAATAGGCAACGGGAGAGACGAGGAAGAGATAGAGGAAGGTTGGAAAACAAAATAAGCAGAATCACAAAGTCAGTTCAGAGTTCAGTCTGTGCCGTTTGTTAACCGCTTCATCTTTTAGAATGAAAGCAAGAAGAGAATGCTTTATTTGTATCGATTTATTATGTGTTGTACACTTTTTAATGTGTAAGTTATAACCCGTTGTTGTCCTTTGCTACAGTACAATGGTTCAGAAGGCTTTCAATGGGTCATTGTCGAAGAAAGAAGCACACTGCATTGTGATATCACAGGAGGGAATATTGTGTGTGTGCGCTTGTGGGTGTGTGTGTGTGTGCCATAGTCAAAGGTGGTTGACACAAAGCCTGTGGAAGAATACACACCTCAGCCCCCGCTCCGACAACCGCTGCAACACCTACACTTCTTTTTGAATCCGTGCAACAGGTCACACTTAATTATCAAAAAGCAAAACTGAAAGGAAACTAAAAAAGCACACACAACTTCGGTAACTGTGAACTGTGAAGAGACGAATACAACTGCCATTCTCAACATTTCATTCAACACATCATT
>JACSYO010000412.1:3005000-3175024 GCA_016806645.1 Ophiodon elongatus
TTCAGAAATGTGGGCAACTGGTAGCTCTTGGTTAAAATATGTTTCCCATGTTGGAGCCAAAACTAACCTCAACTCAAACCATATATTGTAGAATGTCTTACAGATCATACAACAAGACCCAAAGTATATCAAAGCTGCTGCAACAATAAGAAGAATACGTGCAAAGTTTTTGAAATGATGTGAGTCAAACATGAATGTACACCCCCAGCATCACAAATGCTAAATAACAAGGATACAACATGAGGTAAAATAGGAAAGTGGGATTGGTCACATGAACAATGACAACACGAAGAGAGACAGAGAGACACAGAAAGAGACACAGGGAGAGAGAGAAGTCCCAGTTTGAGCATCATTTAGAGTCCAGCTGGCACAAAATAATGTTCTTCACCATACATACCCTTTTATTTCTCTCTCTCTCTCTCTCTCTCTCTCTCTCTCTCTCTCTCTCTCTCTCTCTCTCTCTCTCTCTCTCTCTCTCTCTCTCTCTCTCTCTCTCTCTCTCTCTCTCTCTCTCTCTCTCTCTCTCACACACACAAACAGAGAGAGAGAGTTAAAAATACAGACACACTTCTCTCTCTCTCTCCATTTCCCTCTTGTTCTTTCTCTGCTTGTCCCACATCAATCAAATCTACTCCCAAAATGATCATCTGTTTAAGGCAGATTATCTTAGGGAAAGCCATCTATCGAATTACAATAGCACTACTTTATCCACCTAGCCAGACATCATCCCTGGAGTGTGTGTGTGTGTGTGTCAGTGTGTGTGTGTGTGTGTGTGTGTGTGTGTGTGTGTGTGTGTGTGTGTGTGTGTGTAGACAAAACAATGTCCATTGCATTTGTTTTCCCATGCCAACATCCATGTGTACACATACACACTTCTCACTCTCCTAAAGCGTTTCCGCCAAATCATTTGCGTGCAGTTTGTTTTTAAGTGTGCATTTGCATAATTGTATGGTATCATTGGACTCTGGTTCAGGTTCATTCCCTTTTCAAATCAACAAATATGTATTTCCCTATGAAACCACCAGACTTGCCAATGCATCGCTCTAAATCTGGTACATGAGCAAAGGGAATCCCATGGGAGGCCTCGGAGTACCAGGAGGACGTTGTTTATATCTCATTATAAGTCACTAGACCGTTAATGGAGTAAAATGTGACCAAAAGTTAGTTTTTATCATTAACAGCTACATTAGACCCAAGTGTGCAAATAATTTCTTGGGCTTCTTGCACCTTAGCATGCATGTGGTGATCATATTTATATTAATAAAGCTAGTGTTTCATATTCATACACTGACTTTAGACTGTAAAGCTATGTATGTCTATGTGAGCACCACTGGATGTAAAACAAGCACTCAGTCTATAGTACTGCTTTTGTGTATTTTAACCCCTCATAATTTACACACTTAACCCTGAATAGTACAAATGATATATGAATTAATACAAATTTAAAAGAAACACTTTGAGTAAATTAATAAGAGGTGGTAGCTCAACTAGTCTGTCCTAACCCATTACTCTACTCATTTGAAGACAAATATAAAAAAAAAAAAAATTCTATTAAGTCATCTGATGAAAGAGCCAAAGGAATTCTTGACGACCACTTGACTACAAATGTCTTTAGTTGAGGGCAGGTTTAATCCAGCTAATCTTAAGTCACTAAAACTATTTATTTTACAAGCCACCTTAAACAAAACACAACCTCCACATAGTTGGCCCTAAAGCCAATCCAGCCCCAAAAAACAAGACATGTAAACCCGTATTAGTGCTTGTGAGACATTAAGACATGCAGGAGGCTGTTTTTTTTAGTGTTTTGTGTTAACAAGACGCCCGCTTCATCCCAGAGACAGAAAGTTATTCTGACTAGTAATTAAAAGAATTTTCACTACTGTTGCCAACACCACTTAATAAAAAAGCAGGGGAGAGGGAGAGCAGAGTGACTGGAGCGAGGCTGAAGTGCATGTGTGTGCGTGTGTGTGCGTGTGTGTGCATGTGTGTGCGTGTGTGTGCATGTGTGTGCGTGTGTGTGCGTCCGCATGCTCCTCATCCGAGGGGCCTTGTGCTGCGGGCACTCTCAGTGAACAATCAAAACAGCTCAATTTAGGCTTTATCTGCAGCTCAAGCATGCATACACACACGCACGCACACAAACACACACATAGAAGAAATGGACACTCACACACACTCACTCACACACACACACACACACACACGGGACTGGGACAAGAGGACAGTGAAATGAGGAAAGCAGGAAGAAAGCGAGAGAGGAATGGCCATGATCGGTGATGATGGCAGCAGTTTGGAAGGTCAGGTAAACTTGGAATTTGATGCACACGGCAGCTGATCAATATCTTCCCTCTCTCCCTCTTATTCTTTTTTTCTCCCCCATTCTCCTGCTCCCTCCCTCACCCAGGAATACTAAGACCTGGCAGTATTGACTGGTGCCGACCACAAGGCGATCCATAGCAACGGGTCAATCAATTAAGAGCACACATAAGGGCGCACATCAAGGCAAATTCGTAGAGAGTGACAATGTGTAATCAACTGTTCACTGTACCCTTTTTTTCTAGACGTCACTCCTGGAAAACAGAGTAGAATAGCTTAGAGCAGAATAGAATAGACCCTTAAGGACACGGAGAAGTTAGCTCAAAAACAAAACAAAAGAAACTACACTCTAATAAATCTATTAAATCCCACAGCAACAGATGAGCAACAGATGAGGTAAAACATACAGATAGCAAAATACATGTGGATAATTAATCACACGACTTTTTAAATAAGGTTGTTGCACTTTGTAATTGTATCCTCTCATTGTATGTTTTGTTTACTCAATCAAGAAAAGTAGACAGTTGTTTAGGAGCTACTCTGTGTGTACTGTAGTTCTTCCTCTACTACAGCACAGCTGTCAAACTGCAGCCACTGCTCCCACCTTCAGGCCAGAGGAGGTACCACAGGTCAGGGGAGCTGCACTGTGGCCCTGAAGGGTTCTGTATACTTCCACAAGGTCTTCCCTGTTTGTTCCTGCTTTAAGTGCACCATAAAGTATACCGCTTTACAGTGAATCATGTAGTGGGACAACAGACGTTATTGTATCATCCATACATTTTCAAGGTTTTCTATTATGTTGTTTTCATTGGTGACCCTAATGCATGCATAAACAATTACAAGGCTGGACATTGTTCAGTCTGAAAGGCAATATAAATAAATAACTAATCACTCATCATTAATTACTTTTCCGTAATCAAACAAGCATGATTCCATTGTTAATAATAGAAATACCTTGTAATAAATAGGTAAAGTGACCTGATCATACAGCGATACTGCCTTCATGTCAACAATATTCAACATTTAGTTGAGTTGAGTTGGTTTAGTTGAGGTTTTTCCTTTTGGACTTTTGTCGTTTTTATTTGATAGTAGAGACTTGACAAGAAATAAAGGGAAAGCGGTAGACAGGCTGACAGCCAGATTCGAACAAAGGACGCAGCAATTACATAGCACACCCTGGCCACCCACCAAAGCTACAACTTTTACTAAATATTTAAGATGTCAAAGTGTTTTCCAGCAGTTTCAGATTGATATGCTTTTGTTGATGAAGAGCAAGCTGTATAAAGATTGACACCACTTAACATGCAGCATGAGGCTGACGAAGGTGAGGTATATTTCACCAAAGGCAATGTGTATGCAACTGAAAGACAAACACACAACGTTGAAACTGACTAAGTAAGAGGGAGATAGAAAAGCATGAAGGAAGTGGGATCAGGAAAAAGACACACAGACAGACAGAAATGTACAATGCTGCTAAAGATTATGTCAATAAACCGAACAGTTTGGAGCTAACAATAGTTCTAGTGTGTTTGTGTGTGTGTGTGTGTGTGTGTGTGTGTGTGTGTGTGTGTGTGTGTGTGTGTGTGTGTGTGTGTGTGTGTGTGATCTTGGCTGTGGTCAGGGTTGTTATGGCGAAGACAGCACTTCTGGAGGCTCCTGGCCTGTTCCTGTATGATTGTCCTCAGCAGGAAGTGACATCACCTGTTTGTCTTCGCCCCCTCCTGACACAGGAAATGGACCAGAGAGGGATATTGGCCTGTCTGTCTGTCTGTCTGTCTGTCTGTCTGTCTGTCTGTGATGTGATGTGATTTTTTTATTTTCTGTTTCAAACCCATCTCCTGACAGGAGTTTGGATCGACCGATCAGCTTACTTTGACATGTTATTGACTATATAACGAAGCAAATATTTACATATGTACATTGTTACATAAAAGCAATACAAAAAGTCCTAAACATAAAAGAAAAAATAATAACCTAATTTAATTTAAAAGATTTGGTCAATACAACTCCTCTTTCTGGAGAATTCCGCTCGTGCTCTACCCCACGTACATAGTTAAAAGATTAAAAAACTATTTTAGAACTTAACAAGACCAATAGGATCTATAACGTCTGTTGACGGAGTTACCCTTTCATTCTTTTCCACAAAACGAAAATACTCTGGAAGTGGATTTTCCTTCATCCAATTTTCACATCTTACCTAAATACCGTTCTGTTTCCAGAGAGAAGTTATTCTTCAAAAACTGCAGGGAATTTTCAACATTGCAGGGCTCCTAATTTCATCAGCAGTTTCTGTCTTTGTTAACAGTATTATATGAGAATGTTAATTGAGCACCATAGATAATGAGCAAAAATAATTTTTCACATCTGTGGTGCCCACTCTGTGAATCTGTCCTGTTGTATCTCTGTGTGCGTGTGCGTGTGCGCGTGCGTGTGCGCGTGCGCGTGCGCGTGTGCGTGTGCGTGTTGGGCTCACCTACTCCGCTCCAAAAATGACAATGCTGTGGCTAACAAGCACTCCGGCCCGTTTTGACTGGACAACAAGGGCTTAATGACAAGTCACATAACAATGGAGAGGAGAGGGGAGTACCGTAGAGCGCTCCAGCCAAACTATCAGTCTGTCAAACAATGGATCGTCAGCCCTCATCTTCTCTTCTCTCGCTCATTGTGGCACAGATAAACATATCAAACACACACTCACCTATGCACGTATGCCCATATACACAAACAAAAACAAGTATACTCGTTAACAAACTCAGGTGTATGCATTAGCCCACATGAAGATGTAGAAGCACAACAAAGTGCAAACTCTCTTTCTATCTCTCTCACACACACACACACACACACACACACACACACACACACGCAGTATAACTGGCTGTACAAGCAGGGTTTGATGACAGCCCCCTAACAATAGGGAGCAGAGCAGCCTAGCTATCTGCCTGTCACACAATGAAGGGAGTACTGCTGAAGAGGTTGTCACCACCAATACATGTAAACACACACACACAAGCACACTGAAAAAATCATCACAAAAATAAAAACATGAGCTTTGGAGTGTGCGCACGTGTGCATGCCAGCGGGCGCACACACATAAACGGGGTAATTCAGAGCGCTGCCATTTATGTGAAGAGTGCTCCGTTTTCCAGACTGTGAGTGGAAGTGAATTTGCTTTTTCTGTCGAGTGCAAGTCAGGTTGGATTAAACAACACTTGGCCAGTGCTGATGGGTTATCACTGTGCATCTGTGTGTGCATTTGTGTGTGTATGTGGTTGTGTGTGTGAATGCATGTACTGTGATGATGCCCACAGGCATCTGGATTTGATGCAGGCACATCTGTAGACAGCCCCCTTCTCCTGTCAGGACCCATCTTCCTCTTTTTCTCTTTTTCTCAAGGTGTCCTTTCACTGTTTTCTCGCTCATCATGTTACACTTTGTTTTCACTCCTCTCCTCCCCGTCCCCTCTACTACTCTGCTCTTGACAAAAAGAAAGAGTGGCCTCCACACTAACAGCACATATACACATGCTTTCTATCAATTCTAATTATTCTTTTCATCTAATGTGGATTCGCTCCAAACACCATCAAGAGCTTATTCTAACTTGTTACACTTTCTTTTCCCCCCTTGTGTTATTATATTATGGGACTGTGGTTTCTCTTAGCTCTAGGGACGCCTCTTTATTGTGCCGAGCCGATAAAACAAAGACTCCGTTGCAGTGTTGTGTAGTAATTAGCTGGTCTAATGAGGAATTTATAGAGCACAGATATCAATATTAGAACAAAACCAGACTTGTGTTCTCATTTTTGATGTTGCTGACATCCATGGATACAAAGGGCTGAATAAGATCACAATGCTATTTGGTGATATTTTCAAAGTATGATGACTCTGTTATCAATCAAATTGTTGCTATACATAAAAGCCACCCACTCACTCAGGAAAAATGTAATATAACTAAATTTGAAAAAATCTATTGGTAATGACAGCATGCAGCCAAGCATGGGGATGAATGCCCTTCCAATCCAAACAATTTAACATGTACAAAGAAACTGCCGTTACATTTCCTTATAGCAGTTTTACTACTACTCATTGTAAGGCCTTTACAATGATAACACTGGCTTTATTTAATGTTTATGGTTTGTCATCAATAAATCCCCCGAAATGTATCCATCTAAGCAGCCTGATCTACTGTAACTTCTGATGTAAACTCCATCAAAACTTACAAATTAGACTACATTGGGTGATCTCCATGAATAATGTAGACTGAGACAACTCCAGGACTTTATGAAGTGAGTGATACATCTTATTATTTTTAACAAAAATTGCATAAACATAACATTAAAGGAAAAGTCCCCGTGACTTTAATGTTCTGTAACGTAATCAATATATAGCTAAGTGTTAAGCTAGTCTATTTAGGCTGAAAGCCAAAGTGAAATAAACTTGTGATTTAATGTAATTTAATGGACCTTTAGGTTTGGCTTTGGATATTTGCATCTAATGTTAAGTTAGCAGACAGTCTTTTAGATTTGATCTTAACTGGCATGTCTCCTCTCTTTCGATTACAAGGCGGGAGTTTACCACAGGTAAATTCTTGGGGTATGTCCAATGAAGACTGCTGCGAGTTGTGTCTTAGATCTGTAAATATTAGATTAATATGGTGTGTCCTCTGAATGATAAAAAGTATTGGGGCTGCCCAAATACATTTCTATAAATAGAAAACACTAATTTGTTAGTTTTACATGTGATAGTGTGACCAGGTAAGGGTACAACACCTGAAGAATTCAGACACATGAACCATCTTCACTTTATCCACAATAGGGTCTCCTAGATATATGTTCTATCAGCTTCCTCTCTTCAGCACACCTGTTCTTCAGCTAATTCACTTAAAGAGGTCCTGACACTCAGTGAGTAATACAGATCTGTGAGAGTGCGTTCAATTTGATGGATTTGAGGGAGCAGCAGAAACGAGGGGTCTGGTGCTGAGGAAAATATATGAAGAAGAAGAAAAAAAGAAGAAAAAAAACTAAAAACTAAAAAGCCACAGCAAAGTAGAGAAGAGTAAGCACGAATGGTGTCTGGATTGCAGTTCGGTGGATAGCACGGCAAAGGATCAGAACATAGCACTTGATTCTGCAGCACTCTGGTGATTTTAGCCATGTGAATGTGATGACCTATTGACCCTACTCTCTGGCTCAGGTCAGCAAAGAAGAGGATTGTGTCAGATGGATATGGACAAAATACTACAGCAGCAATGCACTGTGGCAAATGGTGTGTACTGTCGCCGATTTGAAAGGAATAACTTCATTGGTGAAAATATGTTTTAACTTACTGGAAATGGAAAGTAGCCAAATTCAGAATAGCAGTTATCGTCTGAGGGCAACAAAGATATTATTTCCCCTTCTGTCAGATTCTGTAAATCCTCAACACAAGAAGCTAGGCCAAATTTACCACATTCATCAAAGTGACATGTCACATTGAAGCTAATTACTTCAGCAATGTTCTAAACAGTGTAACTATTGAGTTGTTTTAACAGTGTTACTCCCTTTTATATACCATTTGTGTTTCTCTGTGTTAACTTCAAAGTTACAGGTGATGTTTGTGACTTTTGTAAGACGTTTCCATAGTCCTATATCTTAAATAAAATGTGTATGTGCTCAGGGTTTATTTCCCACCAAACTGCACTATTCTAACAGGACACATTGAATGCAGGTCCATCATTTTCCATATTTGGTAATCAACAAATATGCATTGTTAAAGAGCTGTTCAGAAAGTCCAACCTGTATCTAACACTACTGTGAGTTCCACAGTCAAAACTGTGCAGTGCTACGAATACACTAAAAAATGCAAATGTGTATACATGTATCTAATGTACGTACATGTATTTGTGGTATTTGAGCGAGTACTAGTATACTGTGTGTTCATGCAAGTACTAGTAAGGTTTGTTTATTTGTTCCATGTTAGTGCACTGATGTGTGTTTGCGTATGTGTGAGTCTGTCTGTGTCCCAGTGAGTATAATGGTCCCTGGAGGCAGGCCAGCATCCATCAGCAGACAGCAGGCATTAGTGCTCTGCCAGAGTATCGATGGACCACCGGTGCTTGACAGCAGGCCCCTCCCTACGGTCACAGGACAGGATGGGTATATGTATGGCAGTGTGTGCTTGTGTGTGTGTGTGTGTGTAATATAAAAAGAGTGTTTTTGATACGTATATACACACACAAGTAGAGAGAGCAATGTCTGTGTGTGTTTTAGAGACAGAGATGTCTGTGTATGACCCCTGACCCCAGGCTATGTGTCACAGCTCTGTGTGTGTCGATGTGTGTGTGTGTGTGTGTGTGTGTGTGTGTGTGTGTGTGTATGCGCGCGCGTGTGTGTGTGTGTGTGTGTGTGTGTGTGTGTGTGTGTGTGTGTGTGTGTGGATGAGAGGCCGCCCGGCTGTCATCGATCTCACACACACCAGGCCAGCACTTAACACTTGGACTGTAGCGACTAATACACTCACACCCTCTATTACTGCCCCACTGGAGGCACAGCGTGTGTGTATGTGTGTGTGTGTGTGTGTGTGTGTGTGTGCATGGCCTACTGCCAAACTCATGCTGCTGCTGTTCAATGGCAGCACAATAGATTACACATATAACAGTGTAATGATATATCTCTATTAGACATTCTCCTCTCCTCCCCTCTCTCCTCGTTTCCATCCATGTTTTACTTTTCTGTGCATGGGGGACAGGGTCCTCGTTACTACTGGACTTTTTTGTACTTATTTAAAATGCAGAAGAAAAGTCCAGAATGCAGGACTAAATATGTATATATAAAAAAAAAACATGAACACAAGTTAATAATTGCAATTTAATTTGAAAAAATCGCAGATACAATGCTGCATGTTTAACTGTCCATGTGTTTGGAACAAAAACAAATCTTAATTTTGCACAATGTATTATAATCACTGTTATATTGCATTACAATGTGATTATAAGTTACTCTATGAAGTATTATGATACTTGACCTAATAAGTCATTATGAAATGCCGAGTGGTGTTATGATCATCAAAAGTGTTATGATCATTGTTATAAATCATTATGGATATTTATGAGTGCTTATAACTATAATTATAGAGTGCTACAAGCATATTATAACAAACTATAAGAATGTTTGTAATGCATTATAGACATGGGCGTCATAGAAAGTGTTACCAATTTCACTTTGTGCCATTATAAACAAATAGAGAGCATTTTAACAGAATCCCGGAGAGTGAACTCTTTGGAGAACAGTGGATGAGACGAACACGGGAACTCTAAATTTCTTTCAAACAGCAATGCAGGCTGTGTGGGTCACTGGGCTGTTACAGAGCTTGGGTCACATCAACACTAAGACAAACATACAGTTCAGTGGAACATTCATAACAGCATAATAGTTGTTTTGATCCTCTGAGGGGTCAGGAGATGGCGAGGCTCATGGGTGTTTGGTAGATATCATGAAAATACATGTATCGAAAAGTAAAGGAAGAAGAGGCAGAGGAACAGAGGTAACAGAGCCTTGCTTCACACTTGCAGACAAAACAGCTTCATGATACAGTATAGTTATTTAATCAACAATAAAACAATGTAGGACAGTTGGAAACAAATTACTTATTGGACAATGTTAACCATCTCTTTGATAATGAGGATCAAACACATCTTAGGTGACTTTTAAAACACTTCTCGTTGGTTATTGTTTGACTTGCCTTTACTTTTTGGTTCATCTACACTGTCAATTGCTGAAAACTCCTTGATATACAAGTATATCTAAACTGTTCCAATTAACTAGAGAATAAGTTGATGAGTAAACCTGCAACACAAATTAAGTTTATGACTAATTTTGGGAAAACATCTTCTTGACCATTCTGTCTATAGATAAAGGAAAAATATGAACACAATTATCATCAATCATTTTTTTAAAACATTAAAAACAATATTTGTACTAAATGCATTAATGGTGAAATGATTGATGACTTTCAGCTTCTCCAATATGAAGATTTTCTGCTATTTAAGGTTTAGATGATTGTAAATTGAATATCTTTGGTTTTTGGACTGTTGGTTAAGAAAAATAAGCAACTTGAAAACATCAACTTGAGCTTGCGGAAATTTCTCACTATTTTCTGACTTCTTATAAACTAAATGATAAATCAGTCAACAAATTGGAAAGTAATCTATGGCATAAATAAAATAAAAAAATGTGTCGATTCAAATACAATATATAAATATATTGTATGTATTTGATGCATATTATACAGACTTTACACCAGTATATTTATATTTTACAATTGACTACAGTTACTTCACAGTAGAACAAGCAACTCTTAAAAGATTACAAGCAATATTACAAGAAACAAGTTTCTCACTTCGCAGAGAGATATTATTAAGTAGGGATGTTAGATGCTTTGTTGATAGATAGTCAAGCTAAAAACACAAGCTGCATATAATTATCTTACATGTGGTGATACATATTAAAACTGTAAGAACGTCACAAACTGAAGTGTCTGAAATGGTCTAAACATGACAAATAATTACAGATACAATATATATTAAGCTGCCTTTTGGTCTTCGTACCTAATGGGTTTGATATGGATGTGTATTTGGGAGTCTGTGCTACAGCTCCTCTGTCTGGAATGGGTCCATGGGACCAGATTCATGGGTTTCACTATCAAACTCTTGGGTGTCCCCGGGGTTAAGGGACCTCTCACTAAACAGCCTACTCAAGTGCACAGGGTTTATGTGCAGCACAAAGAGCTGACTCTGTGGTAATGTTGTCCGTCACTGTGCATGCATGGATGGAAACAGTCCACCAAGCATGCTGTCAAGACACACACACACACACACACACACACACACACACACACACACACACACACACACACACACACACACACACACACACACACACACCAGATCTTCATTCTTTCCAGTAATAGCTTGTCAAAGCAGCCGACTAACTGAAGCTAAATAATGCCTTATACACAATTGGGCATTATCCGCAAGGCTAGCTAGCCTCTCACCACAGCTGCCCAGGGGCTAATGTCCAAATGAGATGGTTCATTTCAGCTCTCTCTGTCTCTCGCTCTCTCTCTTCCACTTTCACTTTCACTTTTCTGTGTTTATCTTCATGACCTTGTCCTGTTTCCCCCATGGAGGTAAAGGACAGGAGGCAGGAGTGGTAGAGAGGAGAGACAGGGTGAGGAGAGAGGAGATAAGGGGTGATGGCCATGGCTGCTGGGTTTTTTTTGTGTGTGTTGGAGAGGGGCATTAAAGGATGGAGAGAGAGAGAGAGAGAGACGCATACAAGGAGAGACAGGAAGCTTTAGGCCATAGACCATAGACCAAGAAGCCTCTTAAGTGATCTGATTGCCTTGCTAGGGAGCTACAGTGACCACATTCAGAATGGTTACTAATAATACATCTCCATTTAGACTGACCCTGCAAACACATGCATCCACACACACACACACACACACACACACACACACACACACACACACACACACACACACACACACACACACACACACACACACACACACACACACACACACACACACACACACACACACACACCTCCAAGCAAAGAGAAAGGCAAACACATACACTTAAGCTGACAACAGAGATCACTTTCTTGTCTCATAATTCCAAACAAATACTAAACACAGAAGCACACAAAGAAAAGTCTAAAAAGAAATAGAGACGGACCATCCTGGCTCTGACTATGTCCTTTAGCAGACAAGCAAAAGTTAATGACACTTATTTTCAATTGATCAGCAAAGCACTGTGGTGTGCGCGTGTGTGTGTGTGTGTGTGTGTGTGTGTGTGTGTGTGTGTGTGTGTGTGTGTGTGTGTGTGTGTGTGTGTGTGTGTGGGATGAGAATGGGCTTAAATGATGGTCATTGATCAGCTTTAGGCCTATGGCCCACTTAGGGCACGCCATGTGTTTGCACTCACACAGAGGTACCCACACATATACAAACACACGCACACACAATCATCATAAGTGGATGGTGGACCGAGACTGAAAGAGAACTGAACAGACAGAAAGTAAAGAGGGGAAAACAAATGGATTCAGTCGAGGAGGAGGGAATAGAGAGTGGACGAAAGAAAGGGAAATGAAAGAAAAGATTCAGAAAGTGGATCAAACTGACTCCCAATTAATTAAAAAAAAAATTGTAATTTCACTTCGGCATATTTTATCTTTTAAACTTGCTTTTAGTAAAAGTTTTACATACCGATGGGTGAAGAAAAATCAACATAAAGTGCATTTGTAAGGTGTTGGGCTTCCGTGAGTCTCCACAACAGCTTCAGTGCTCCTAGTTATTGGTTCTCTAGAACTTTACTTGAGGATTGAACACCATTCTTCCAAAAAATAGTATTTATTTATTTATTTATTTATTTATATATATATATATATAATTTTTTTTTTTTTTTTTTGTGCACTGTCACAGTCTGATACTTTGGTCCAGAATCTTCCATAGATTTTAAACTGGGATGGAATCTGGTGTCTGTAAAGGCACACAGTGTCCTGTATTCATTACATTGTCCCATTCATTTGGTAAGGTTTTTCCTTTATTTTGTCACCTTTAAGTATCTTGTAAAATGCTAATATTAGTAGGCCTAAAAAACACACTCAAAACTATTTTATATTTGTCCTATATTCCAATCCTATATTATTAAAACCTGTGTATATCTACAGTATGTGTCTGTGAGTTTATTTTTCCTCTTGAGAAGTCAAAAGGCATACAGGACACTGTGGTGCGTCAACACAGATGTCAAACTGTCAAGTAGCTCGGTTTGTAATGGTATACCAGTATCACGGTCAGGGTGTACAGTGGCATTCAAATTACAGTTTTCAAACGGGAACATTTGCTATTGAAAAAAACTGACATAAGTGAGTGTCTGTGTGAGTTAAAGGTACAGACAGGAGCAGTGGCTGTGTCACGCACTTACAGTATATGTTCATTGTTAATAATTAGGATTGCCCCCTCTTCGTTAATTAGTCGACTCACTGGTAGTTCTGGTCTTAAAAATGACTAATCAACTAAAGAAATCTTAGTCAACTAAGATTTTCCATGCTGACTAAATTATTTCTTAGAAACATATGAGCACATCTCTGGTAAACAAAATATATGAAGTGGTGCTTTAGTGCGAGTGTTAGTCAAAGAATGTATTTGGTACGAGGACAGACCTATTAATCACCATAGGATAATATTTTAAAAGCTCCCAGCTGATGTTATTTTTCATTTAATATTTAATTTAACATGCTATAGTGCTGCTAACATGTCAACTGACATGCTTCAGTTATATAACATGTTCTGTTCTCAAGCCTTTATGGATCATTGTAACTGATAATAATAATAATAATAATAATACCGTATACTTTGATATTTTCAGAGATAGTTACCTTACTGTGAAAATCTTATACTGTTACAAAACTGTAATACAAATAGCCAGGCATCCGTGGACACATACACAAATGTACAAGCCAGCAGTGGAGTCATACAAAGACTTAGAGCACCCCCAACTGGGGGACAGCACCAGCAAAAAGAGACAGAGGGAAGCACATGTACAAACACAAGTTGTGCATTCACATAAATGCTCTGCCCATACAGTAGCTTATACTTATTATAAAGGCCTACTATTCATGTATTCTTTCTCTGTCTATTTGTTTCCCTCCCGCTCTCTGTACTTAGACACTTCACACCCCTTATGTGTCTGTTATGTAGCTTATAGTGTTTGTGTAGTGTAGTTATAGCTGAGCAAATGTTTTCCCACACACAGTCCAAACAAAGGCCAGGTGACACTCACATTCACACTCACACTCACACTCACACACACACACACACACACACACACACGCGCACACACACACACACGCGCACACACACACACACACACACACAGACACACACACACACACACCATGAAAGAGGTGCAATTAGAGCATCCCACTCCAATTAACCAGCTCTCTAAACAAATCCACATTAGGCCCTCCATTGTGCCTGCGCTCGAAAACAGCCACTTGGGAAAGCAGCATAAAAGCTCCAACTGTATTTCTCCTCCAGGACACGTGCGTGTGTGCGTCAGTATGTGTTTTGTGTGTGCAGACTGGAAGTGGTTACACACTGGCACAGAATCTGGGCTGTTATGATTATGGTGGAGATGGGAAGATTGTGCAATCACTGGTGGGTGGAGAGAGTGAGAGGAAGGCAGTGAGGGTGGGAAGAAGCAGAGCAGAGAGGAAAGCAATGAAACAGGGAGGGAAGATGTTACCAGCAGCACATGAAGAGAAACTGTCATATAGTAAGCGACAACTGTGTTGCAGCATGAACCATCTTTCAACAATCTTCCAAAATGTATCGTTTACTTTAAAGAAAGCTTCCCCTCGTTTCTTACCAATAGGTGAACTTCGGAGGCAGCGCTTCTTTCCACATTAATTACCTTCACATAGCTACATCAATCAAAACATTATGGTCAGGTTTTTTTTTTTTTAAGACTAAGATAAGGGTTTGTAACTAGAGTCTACAAATCACAAAAGGGTGAAAGAAAGAAAGCTGTAGGGTACTGAAAAATATGCCACACTTACCCCTCCCTCTATAGTTCCAGTCCTGAACACACACACACACACACACACACACACACACACACACACACACACACACACACACACACACACACACACACACACACACACACACACACACACACACACACACACACACACACACTTGATGAAAGGCCCAGTGGGGCAGCACAGAGAGTTTGGAGGGGACCCGTCTAGCAACCTGGTTGCACACCAATCTTCCTGTAATCCTTTCAGTCCCTCCTGAGACACACCCACACACTTACATGTTAAGTACACGCACACATATCACACACAGGTTTGCTGTGCATGTGTGCATATAAGCCTTAAACATTTTTTGTGTTTATCGACGTCAGAACCTAGTGGTATATCAGGCCTGTACCCTTGTATCTTCAGGGATGAGGGGTACAATAGTTCAAGAGAGTAAAACACGATGTTGGAAAAGTTCTCATTGTTCCTTTATTTCTACCTCCTCCCCTTACTAACTTATCTCTCTTTTTTTTTTTAAAGCAGTGTTTTATTTGGAGGAGCTAGATTTGTATCAGTGGCTACTGGCTTTATGGTGCTCTGGAGTAGGCAAAGCACTATAAAAGGTCAAATTGACTAAACTTTTATATGCTGTGTATCAATTGTTCTGTGCTTTTGTGAAGGCAAGTTCCTCATCTCCTCACCTAATTCACAGCACAAAGATGCACATAAATGAAATAAATTGTGCTGAAACAATTAGTTGATAAAAAACAATTAGCCAATTAATTGATTTGTATCAAAACATTATCTGGTTGCATATTCGAATGAGAATTTTCAGTATTATTTTTGGGTCCAGAACCTCAATTCCGTGACAACAAAGATGTTTTGATGATTAATTTGACTTCGATGGACCCTTCATTAAAACAATTCAGCACCCAGATCCTGGGGTTTGAAAAATAAATGTTGAGAACCTAGACTCATGTAAGAGGACACTCATTTTGACCCAGAAATGCAAGATGGCCACCATCCAGTAGAGTGAAAAGTAACTTTTGAACAGGAAGTTAAAATGTCTTTCAGTGGACATGTTTCATACATGTTCTTAAGTACAGTTGGCTTTTTAAATTGTATTTGATAATTTATTCTGGTGGATCTGTAGATCTTAACATTACCTTTCAAATTATGTATAATACGCCACAGTGTGGCAACATTTTGCCTTCCCTACGAGTTACATAAAGAACGACACTTCATTGACAGCAAAACTACAGTTTGTAGGCTGCAGAAGATTTAGAGAAAAAAACAGCGCTCAGCAACACTATCTACACTTAAAATGTAATGCTTTGTATGATAAAGCATGTGGCCGCCGACAGGGATTTGATGCTCATGGTGCATTCAGGTGTACCTCCTAAACTCACGCTGTTGTTGTAAAGTACCCTCCTGCCATCTACTGTAGTGGATGTTCTTTTTGTTGTTGTTTATTCCCACTTGACTGGTGAAATAAGTTACTATTGTTACGTAATTTAAATGTGAACATATGGCATTAGTGTGGTACTAAAAAACATATCCATCATTGAATCTTGGTTTGCAAGAAAAAGAGAGAGAGCAAGCAAGCTTTAGCCTCAGCTGGCAAACACAAAGGTCTGTGGCGCCATGGCCTGCTGTGGACAGAATAAGAGTTAAAGTGGTGTGTGCAAAGTGGGTGAATGTGAAATAGGCCTAAAACTCATCAAAAGCCATGTAACCTCATAATTAAGGAAACATTTTAATGTTCTATTTGTAGTGTTTCATAACATTTACACCACAAAGATATATTTTGTCGTCATTGTCTTTAACTCAAATAATACTAATATCAAAAATTGTTCCTATTGTATGCTGAAATGAAGGAGTGAAGCCACAGCACAATATGGCAGTTTACCGTTAGAACAGCTGTAACAGCTTTAGTCCCTTCAGCCTGGAGCCCCAGAGAGATGCTACAGCTAGTTAGCAATTAGGGAAGTCTCTCAGGGGGGCACTTGAAAATCAGTTAACTTTCCCCTCAAAGGCCCACGCTAGCTCCCATTAGCATTCAGCACACCCATTAGCAACAACACCTACAGCCAGCTGCCCCTGTGGGGCTATTTAGGGAGTCTCCAGACAGAAAGAGACTGACAGAGTGAACAAGTACTGGAGCAGTTTGTACATTAAAGCTGTATAGTGAGTCACTAAGCAAGTTAATGGCTCCTTAGCTAAATAACAAACACATTAGCAGTTTCAGGACAAGTTGACAGGCTGTTGGGGCTTTTTGAAACAGTCACAGGACCTATGGATCAATGTGTTGATCATATTTGATAAATCTCCACATTTGCAACAACTAAATATATTTTGCATGCACATCTCACGCTGTAAATTAAACAGAAGATCAAGTTAAAGCCACTACCTCCGGTACTAGCTTAGGAGTTGGTACAACTTTCGGGGGCAAGAACTAAACCTATAACAAAGTTTCTGAGCTCTTTAAAATGTTTCCTAGAATCCATAAAAGGTTTTGGTGATCAAAAAAGGTTTATGTTTCTATTCTTTCAATGGTGGAAAACATGAAACCTTTTGTGTGAGGAAACTGCTTTACAAGAAAACTGTTCCCTGCCAAGGAAATTATCCTTTTTTGTTCTGAATGTGGCAAGACTATGATCTGGAAAGAAAAAAATATATATGAAAAATACTGCAGGAATATGCTTCACATCAGATGAAAAAGGTGAAACCAATGCAAAGCCAGGTATTCCAAAACACACGGACAAGCACAAACTGAGTGTTTTGGATGGGAGCCAAAGCCTATTCCCATATGACCGTGTAGCCATTTACTAGAGCCGTTTACCTCCCCGACCAACACACTAATCACATTAATCATCTATTTGTTTTAAAACATCATCAGGGACATTCACACATTGCACACACATAAACAAGCACACGCACGCTGCACTGTGTGCACTTGTGCCTTTGGAAGTACACATGGTGCACTTGATGGGAACAAGAGGGAGGAGAGCCAAATTAACTACCATGCACTAATCACTTAGCTCTCTAATGCAAGCTTGTTTTGTACATTTATGGTGCACACAAGTATTCATACAGACACAATGACAAACAAAGTATGCATGGACAGTAAGTGTGACAGCTAGATCTTGCTATACATGTACTGGGTACATGCTTCAATCTAGTTCAATAAACAGCTTTCTAAAAATGTTTGAATGTAGATGTATTACTTATTACTTGAAGTTCCATACATTTGTGCAGTTATACCCAAGGGGATATTGGGCATTATGACTGCAGGTGATGATTTAAAAGATTATTTACTGCCTGCCCGGATGTCCGCAGTCAAAAATAAATAGCCTATAAGTAGCTACAATCAGAGAAAATAATATCTTTCAGAGTTTTAGCTTTGAATGAATCATTATGCTTGTGCACTGACCGAAATGTTTAACTCAAAGTATAGTGATATAAAAAAGAAGGATTCCTAGCTATGATTACCACAAGAGTTGGCATAGCAACTTATTAAACATGTACTTGTGCTACTAAAGTATTAACAGCACGGCTGGAGCACTTCTTTGTCCAGCCTCCTTAGCTTTTATTACATCTTGTATACTTACTTCAAATACAAAAAAATCATTTTGCATGAATAAAAGCTTAAAAGATAACATGATGAGGTAGGGTACATTGTATTTAATGTGATTTGGTCAACTCGATGGAATGATGTTTCAATTGTTAATCACAACTCAATGATATACTCTCTCTTTTTCTTTGTGTGTGTCTGTGTGTGTTAAATGGTTGGAGGGGCCAGTGTATGCTGAGCCTAGGCACCATAGGGGACATTGCCAGGAGGGGTACATAGGGGTTGGGTGACTTAAATGGAGAAAAATCCAATAATTGTATCCGTCCAGAGGGAGGGGGAGCTTTTAGGGAGTAGGGGGGAACCCTGTTATTACTCTCTTTTTTCTTTCTTTCTTTCATTCCATCCCCTAATTCTAGGATGAGGGGGTAACCTAAGAAAGGAAGGGAACGACATGGAGAGACATGAGGGTTACGGACTGAGCTTGCTGTTAAAGTATGTCCTTGTAATTAGCTGAGTATTAGCAGCGGTGACAATGCAAGAGCACTGGGCAGGGAAGCACCCTTTAACGCTCTACTCATTTCCTGAACTTAATCCCCACCGCTTACTGGTAATAGTGCAAACGTGCACACGCATCTGGGCAGGCACACACACACACACACACACAATAATAAGAGAGGACTCCCTGAGCAAAGTTACACCAAGCAGCTCACCTTCAATCCCTATTATGCTAAAAGTCACAATGGTTTAATGCAGGGTATTTCAGTGTGCACATGCATGTGTGTGCATGCGCATAAACATTGATGCCTGCATCTGCACATTAGCTTCAACTTGTGTTCAGATATAGCGCGGCGACTGTTTACTTCTCGAGTGTCAAGATGCTTCCAACACCCAACAGTACTCCAGGCAAGTCCCTGTTTCTTGTTTCCTCCAGTGAACGGATGGAGGAGACAAGGCTACAGAAGCGAAAATCAATTACTTTCAATTAAGTCAACCGGCAACTCTTTCAATGTGCCCTCAAGCCACACAAGTCTTGCTAACACTACCTTCAACCCCCACTCCTGCACCACAAAGTGACACACACACACACACCATGTGCATGTGCATACCCACTTTAAAAGCCAGATCCACCTACTGTGTGACTATGTTTAGTGGTTAAACTATTAGTTTAGAAACATTTACTGTGGCAATGGCTAAAAATTATCTTAAAACAAACGTTGTGAAGCATTTCTAGCCAACTCTAAAGAACATACACAAATAGCAAACAACATATAAAAATAGCATTTACTTGTGCTCGATACGATTCATTTGGCTTATTTGAAACATGTAAATCAAACAATTATTTCATTTAAAACCCCATAATTTATTAAGATTTATACTGAAAAAAAAGGTTGGATAACACTGTAGGCTGCATGGCAAGACACATGTATTGAGCCTGTTTATCACTGTATGAACAGAATTCAGATGTTATTACTCCCCATCACACCACAGCATATCAACAGTGCTGACAGGCGAAAGCCTTGTAAAAGTTTCACTGTAAAACCGATCTATAACTACAAAACATTTTTTGACCTTAAACACAAACTCCTGTAGGATATTTTAGGTAATTTCAACTTAAGCCATCTATTCAATCTCTGCTGAAGCATGTTAGTGGGATATGTGTTGCACTACGAGAAAACAATTCTAAAGCTCAGTTGGGGTCATTAATTCATTGTCGTAGAATTTATTTACACATAAAAGAAAAATCTCTGATACTACTGACATTACAAGGTACTTAGATCAAACGTCTTGGAAAGTTAAAAATAAGTTAAGACTATTAACAATATACATATGTTTTCCTTTCTAAGAGTGACAAGAGTAGTGTGTACATTTTAGTGACAATGCATTTTGGAAAGTAAATTCCTTTTATCTGACTATCTGTATTTCAAGAAATGTATATTTCAAGAAATAATCCAAATGAACTTCTCTCTTCTTTAAGTAAGGGTCCTGGACTGACTCATAATCAAATATCATGGTCAACCACTGAGGTGTGCGTTATTGGTTACCGTCACAATGTACAATGATAACACAAATGGAGTTAAGAAAAATATTTAAAAAATTGCTGGCAAAGGAGCGATTAACCACCGCTCTGAAGAATGAGAGAGAATGACAGAATGGGCATGGACCAATTGTATTAGAGTGTGCGGAGGTTTGTGTGGTATTCTTGTTTCACATTGATTTTTGTTCCATTAGTTTGAATCAGAATTGTAAGAGACACCTGAGCTCAGTCCAGAGCACACCAGTAGAGAACAATTTCTATAGAGAGCACATTATAAACGGCGCAGAGGGGGACCACAAACCTTGTCATTGACACAACAGTCTGAAAGAGCGTGTGTCTGCGTATGTGTGTGTATGCCTGCCAGCTCCCAGTCTAGCTCTATTGTCTAACAAGGTCTAATTAGCACTATGGCACAATGAATTAGCATAATTATGCAAACAGGGCTCCGCTAAAGGCTTGGCACAAGGGGAGGCTACGGGGGGCACCTATTACAACACACACACACACATGCTTATATGTGCATGCACACACACATTCACACAAGAATGCTGAGACAGTAGTACAACAAATTAAACACGCATACATGATTGTGTGACAGAACCACAGGATACAGAAAACACACACACACACACACACACACACACACACACACACACACACACACACACACACACACACACACACACACACACACACACACCTGTCCAAAGCTGCGACAGGAAGTGACAAGAACACAAGGCTGTGAACATTGATGACTGGTTTATTTGGTAGGCTACGTTAACTATGGTGACATTTATCCTCTCTGTCACTAACGGTCCCATAACACAGCTAACATCAGTGAGACACACAGAAATGACCAGCTAACCAGTCCCCCCTCCCCACTGCTCTCCCTTATAACACTCAAGTATGCAGGCTTATAGTATTTACCAGTGGGGGTGATAGGTGAAGACTGTGGGAGATAATAGGGATGACTGAGAGGCTAGTAGCCATTCAGACAATGACAGCTGTAGTGAAGACGGCTCTATTATGTTTCATTAGGATGCTTGGCTCTTGATTACCCACACAAAGATGCACACACTAATGCAGGAACAGGGAAAGCAATGCTCTAAATTAGTCTGAAGTCTTAGCTGCTTCTATGGCTTCCAGTGGAGGACAGATCATTTTTGCCCGTTTGTGTGCGTATGTCACTGTGACCTTTGCCTGCAACATGAACCAAACTAGCAACCCCACAACCCAACAAGCCCCGTTACCAAAAGCCCTGCAATGTCAACAAGCTCTTCCTAAACCCTCTCAAACACATGCACACACCTCCTCTGATGCATTCTTAGTCACCCAACCCCAAGGGCCTGTATTGTGTCCTTAAATCCTGATCCCAAGCAGGAAACAAGCACTCCTAAAACCCCAAGCATCGGCCGTACAAAGCTCTCTTACAATTACAAGCCCCCGCTGTCAGCTAGAGAACCAGGAAGGTCGGAAGTTCAGAGTTTAAATTGTTCAAAGTGATCAAGACCAGTCTGAAATAGGCCCAATTATTCATTGACGACATATAACGAGTTACAAATGTAACTGCCATTCCACGACTTTTGAATGATCACAAGGGGGGGTGCTTTGTTTGAAACGCAGGTGAGTGAATATATGTATAACCAAAGTCACCTGTCAGATGGATGTGCCCTCTATAAAACACCCGGGTACCCCCAGGTAGAGGTCTTTGCGGGTCCAAAGTGTTGGACCCAATCCAAAACACACCCGTAGAAAACTTAGCCCAACCTGATATGCATACTTTTTTTTTTTTTTTTTTTTAAAGACAGAGCGGATCAGAAGGGATCCGAGAAGTCAAACCTGATGCAAATAAACTAGAGGATGATTAGACCAGAAATGCTGTCGACCTAAACAGAATGTAATAAAGAAAAACACCAAATCACCAGCAGCAGATGATCAATTAATATGCAGGTATTGTTGAAAAGAGCAACAATACAATAATAATGTCCTAATGACCAAATAGACATTTTAGAAACCAATTCCCCCCAAAAAATGATACCATTACTACTAATTTACTAAAATATTTTTTCCTGCTGTGATTATGAGCGGCCGCATGATCAGAGTCGATATTGAGAATGGTCGGACCCCTTTCAGATCCACTTGGGTATTAGACTTATCGATACATAGAGCCAAGACAGCAGTAAAACAAAACCCTACCCGACCGGACTGCATATAATCTTAACCTACTCATCAGAAAAGTCATTAAAGTAAAATAGTTATTTGAGCTCGATTAAGTATATTTGTACAAGAGCATGCCCTGTGTTACAGCACAGATTGTTAGGTAATGGGCTGTAAATTATCCACATATTCTCCATTAAACCATATATATGGTTTCATTTGGGCTTGAATCTTTCCTAAAAAGAAATAAAATCCTTATTAGATTTAGGTAGAGGTTCCCTATAGCCCACATATTCAAGACTCTGTTGTCTGAGTACCCTCAGTGATATGATGTCATAGGATACACTCTCCATTTCCTAAAACACCTTCATTGAGACTCTTTGTCAGCTCCTCTAGTCTTGAAATAAAACCATTGACTCCAGCTTATCGTCACCTTAAGAAACAACATATTGTTCACATACGTGCACAGTGGTGGGACAAACACAAAAGCCGGGTGAGAGGGTCATGCTGAGAGGAGGTAGCAATTTTAAGCTGAGTCTACACATTTTGGAGGCAGTGGGCTAATCCGGCAAGGCTTTTTAGCCTGCTATTCAGGAGGACAAGGACCCCTAGGATTTTGGCTTGTCCACACCTCAGGGGTGGGGGATTATCAAGATAGCAAGAAAGGTGGAGAGGATGTGATGGTGGGCAAAGATGTGAATATGTGTTCATTAGCAAAAGTGTGTGGAAGTGCATGGCTGAAAATCTTTGTGAGGAGCAGATATAAGCAGGTGTGTGTGAGTTTGTGTATTTAGAGGGGTTTTCATCTGACTCCCATTCCCAAAAATATACCCCAGAGCTCTGACAGGGTCACCTCTAGGCCTTTCAGAGCCTCCTCTCAACCAATCCTAATTGATCTCACGCATTACTAGTCCCAAACATGGGATGGAGAACAGGAGGGAGATGGCTGGCTCATTGTTTGAGGAACGAGGTCCCGTTGCTAGTGGCTCTCCACTCCTGACACACACACATATCCACACACGCACACACTCCACCTCTGGCATGCCCACCCACCATCTCCCCCCTTTCTCCTCTCCCCACCTTTATGCTCTCATCTCCGGCTGTGCTAATCCACCGGCCAAGTCAGGAACTCAGTTACCCATCTGGCCAAGCACGACTCAAGCTGGGAGGAGAGAGGGATGGAGGGGGTGGAAGAAAGAAAGAGGAGAAAGGGTAAGAGGGGTAGATTGAGAATGAGGGGGTATACTGCAAGCAGTCAGGAAATGTCTGGTGTGAGGGAAGAGAAATGAGGGAGGAGATCTTTATATTGACTTCTACTTTACAGATACAAGAGGAGGAAGAGAATGAAGAAAAAACGGAATGAGGGATCATTCACAACAAACAAATCAGAAACAACACAGTGAAGGCAGCTAGAGTGCCACAAGGCAAAGACATTATGACCTCTTCATTTTTTTCTCTACAAAGAAAAAAGTATTGATCCTATTGTTTTGTTGTAGAGAAAAGGGATTATCCATTCCAGCAGGTTGGAATGAGAGCAGCCACAGAGCTATGTCATGACTTATATAGTCTGATCCCGGTGTTCAATGAAGTAGCCCCGAGCCATAACCTTCACCTCTGACCCTGACTCCGGCCATCTGGCTGGTTAACGCTAGGCTCGGACTTTTGTCATAACCCATTACATGCCTGTGAAGATGGACCTTGACATAAAGAGGTTTATAATAACTACAAAGGGGCCACATCTAAATCAGATTTTTATCATTGTATTAACACAAAGGTTTTTATTGTTGTTTCTAATAATCCATTTCGTTGTTGCAATGTTTTATACTGCTGCTGAGGTGTAGCCAAAGACAAATGTCCACTAAGTTGGACAATAAAGTTGTATTGTATACATGTGACAAATTAACTAACATTGGGAATGCAAGAAATATACATGCAATTAACATAAGTAGTTATAACAGAGAATAAGTGTCTGTATTCTCATAAATAATCCTACTTGGCTGGATTGTTACAAAAATTACAGAGTGTGTGTAGCTGACATGACTGGTTTCACTCATGTAACCATCAGTCATGCATGTCTGGTTGAAATACCTCCATGACACGATTTATGAAAGGAAGGAAAACATTTATCTCAGATGTATTAGATCTAAAAAAGACATAAGGAATAACTAAACATTACAGAGTGAAACTGAATTAACGTCAACCAGAAGTAAACTCAGTCAAGCTAAATGCCTCACAAAAACTTGACAGAATGAAGGAGAGATTTAAGGCTGTTGTGTTTCAGGTGATGCTATTCCACTCCACATCATGAAGCATTTGCAAACCCCTGTTTGCATCATGCCCTTTCCTTTCTCCCAAACTACTCACTGTCGACTGAATTTCCCTCAAAAGGATGTTTGAAGGTAGTTGGGAGGAATGAGTACATGATGAACTGCTTAAGAAGCCACACAAGAGACATGGAGTTGGAATCAAACATCCTGCATCAAACCCTCAATCAAACACTAACAGCACGAGGCAAACCGCAAACCCAAAGTTGTAGAGTGTGTGTGTGTGTGTGTGTGTGTGTGTGTGTGTGTGTGTGTGTGTGTGTGTGTGTGTGTGTTTTCTGTATCCTGTGGTGTGTGTGTCTCAGAATGCGATAAAATCCAGGGAGTAGTGCAAGTAAAGCAAACTCCGTGGACATAATCACATACACACAAACATATTACAAACACAATGCCTTCAAGTAGTAAGATAAAGTATGTACTTACAGACATTACCGGTGTTGTCAAAACTGTTGAGCACTTCATTAACTCTGATAGGGCCCAGGTTATCCCTAAAAGACCCAAAAAAATAGAGGATCACACAGCAGTCTGGGAGAATACTATATTGTACTTGTCAATTTTTCTTAGAGACAGTAAAACAAGACAAAGAATCTTGGCATTGTTCAAAAGGAAATATACCAAAAAGTGTCTCTAAAACGTTGACAATAATGTTTTTTTGCTAAATTAAATTTCACATTTAATATTAGATTAGATTAAACAAACAAAATAATCTAGATGTGTTCAGGTGATCACCATCTGCTCTTTTACCCTTGATGATAAAAGCAGAATGACACTGTATAAACCTGGAAAGTGTTCAATACTGACTTTTACCCAACTAGTCTGATGTGGTATCATGAAACAGCTCCTTGTGTGGTGCACTGTCACCATGCTTTATCTGTGCCTGCATGAAACTAGAGCCTAATATGCTTCCATTCAAGTGTGTGTACCTGAGCAAGGCACTGTATTCGGGAAAGTAGACACTTCTGTACTCCACCCACTGGTCATCTGAGTTATCACTGGAGTCTTGTGTCAGAAGCCTTTTCCTGCTGAAAAGGTCAAACGTTGCGAACCTGCGAACAGACACCTGTTTGACCTCTGGAGTGTCCGCCTGCTTCTGACGCAACACCTGTGAGAGTCGGGAGTGGAAAGAAAGGGGAGTTACTGGATTTCAATTTCCACAAAAGAGCTGGTAAATATTCTCATAAGCTGTAAAGTCTCAGCATTTACAGAATGAATCATGTTTTCCTGGTATGACAATGTTAGGTTTCATTTCAACAGACAAGAGGTCCTTTGGGAAGGTCGTGACAAGCAATGGAGGAGAGAGACATATTGTACACATTTTACATTTCTCATTCGTCCAGAAGTTCAATAACAAAGTCATATTTTTCTGAGATGAATTGAATGAAAATTAAAAGTAGGCTACTTTAAACATAACGTACAGAGTGAATTTGCATCTTTTCAACTATAAAAAAAAAACTCAATACATTATAGTTATTTCTACAGCATCTATCTATCTATCTATCTATCTATCTATCTATCTATCTATGTATTCTGGTAAAGTCCACACATAAAGGACATTACTGCGCCAAGAGGAAGAAATGCAGAATGCAAGATGGCCCCATTGGAGGGAGCTTTTCCGGTCACCCGACTGTAATGTCTGTGTAATGCCCATCTATGGGAAAAAGCACAAGCCCTACTTTTACAGCTCCTGCTCTTGCATGTACAAGATTCTTGTCCATGTAAAGCTAATCAGAATCTGTGGCAAGAGGAGAGAGAGAGATTCTTACTAGAGACAAAGAAACTGTAAAGCTGGAATGTTACAAAATTACTCATTAATAAAAATGACCGAAGGTAAGGATACAAGTTGTACTATATGCCAAAGTAGATCAGCGCACTATTGAACCAAGATTGCTTAAAAAACAAACTGCTATTATATGTAACAGACTGAAACTGTTATATTACCTATAGGCAATGTCCCAGCACATATTTCTTTCCCATCTTTGGTTTGAATGAATACTATATGATACTAAAATACTGCATAGTACAATTGTATTTCAAAGTTGACAATTGCGTTGAAGACTAAATTGGGCAGGAAAGATGACAGGGAGAAAGACTGCTTCAATGTGTCCCCATCACCCTCATTATCCCACAGTAATGAGGGGCAAAAAGATTCTGACAGAAATACAGAAACGAGAAATGCCCAACAACGTATTTTATGTTGAACATTCAACACATTTTGAAAACATGTATGCACAAATAGTGTAAACCCACATGAGGTTTGTGCTCTCCTCTTTTGAGGATAACCATACCTGTCTCAGTAGAGTCCACCTGGCCCTTGCAACATCAGGAGTGCCACAGGTTTCAACCAGGGAGCTGTGGGAATTAGCTGCGCAGGTGTCTTGATTAATATTTTTCCTCATAGGCGAAGCCGGTTCGGTCGTTTCTGCAGTACCGGTTGAGTCCCTCTCCATTTTATCTTCGAAGATGTGGGCGGGAATAAACCTGTCAACAAATCAACCGGATGCAGGGTTGTCACAGTTATCGGCAGAAATGTGGTTGTACAAAAAATAACAACGCAAAACAACTCCAACGCAGAAATGCTCGCAGATACGCTTGACTGTAATCACCTGTTACACCCACAATGGAAACACGCTACTTCCGTACACTTTTGGCGTTCGAGGCAAAGCAATGGAACGTCGAACCATCGAACGCCCGATCGTCCGTTCCAAACCAACGGTGGCGCGCGTCTGAGTTCGAGAACTTTGGTCTGTCTTTGCTCGCTACGTCATCCACAGCGAGCTTTGTTTAGGAAATCAGGCACGTGCACAGAATGTGTTCACTCGACTGTCAGCGGTTCGCCGACTGCAGGATGAGTTGATTAGTTAAGGAGACGATGCATGTTTAGTGTTGAAATGCAATGCGTGTTTGTCATTTGAAACGTGTAAACGGGCATTGTTGCCGTGATGGCCGGTATTAACTCACCAGGCAGTGACGGTCGGCTTCCTAAAGTCACTTAATCGCAGCTAACGAGTGTGTACTTAGATGATTAAGTCAACTTTGTAATGGCCATTCTCTCCTCGCTGCTGTGGTCACCGGCTCGTCTCCTTACACCGTCTCGGTTATGGCTTCGGAAGCTTCTCGGGAGTTTCTCCCTGTCCGCCCAACGTTGCTGCACGTCGGTAAGGGTGTTGAGTTCCCGTCACAGCAGCTGCTTCTGCTCACCGAGGTGTGAGGTTACCGACCGTGCTGCTGCCTCATCGATCACGTCAACTCGTACATTATTCAACACTTGTCTCGTTCTGAGGCACAGATTAGGCCAGAGGGCTGAAGCACCTTTGGACGTGGCTCACTGCACTCACACGGAAATAAGCTACAGGGAATTAATAATACAGTTATTATGTTATAATACTAAAGTGTTCTTTTGTCTACAATAATATCCAACGACTCAATCTAAGGGAAAACAGTCACCATATGTGTTGACTGGAAAGTATGTCATAACACCACCCTTCCAATTCACACATTTACAACCTACTTTTTTATTTATTTTTTACACATGACACTAATGAATCATTTAGGTATCTTGCAATCATTGTAGTGCATTTAGAGATAGTAAAAACTACCATTGTTCAGTACTCTAACATCCAGCAATAACATGTTTAACATGTATCACTTACTCCAATATTAAGCTGCATTAGCTTACACTTTAAGAAATCATCAATGTGTATATATTAGAAAAATACATAATGCTCATCTTATTTGAACTTTCAGTGTCTTGCCCCAGCACAGGACACACAAATATTGATTGTCCCTTGCAATTTGTAGGTGTTTGGTTACAGTGCTAAAAAAGTCTCTTCATAATTTATGAAGTCGTTTTATTTCAGGACACTTCAAACTCATCACTTGATCATCTCAGCTCTGGACTTGAGAGGTACAAGGACTTGCAGAAGTATTTCAACAGGAGACTGAAGGCGACGTACCGCAGGTTCTCCAACGTACCTGATCACTCACTGGTAAGGCCGGCCTTCTGCCTCAGCTTCAAACCATTTCGTAATGATCTTGAATGGAACCTCAGTGTAAAGGACACGAACATTCAGCCTTTCGGTGACACTGTGAATTCTCTTGACACAGGTCTGTGGACATCACCATGAGTATTTCATTGAGAGTGATGGCATCTACAGAACGGACCACAGACAGAGTAAGCAGAAAACATGAATGTAGCTTCACTACTAATGTAAACAATTCATACAGCCAGATAATTGGGGACGGGAAACCTCTGACATAATTGAATTCTAAAGACTGGAGTTCATCCATGGAGATTTCATTGAAAAACCTTTTAATTTTGCCTCCTGCAAACCAAAAACAAGATTACAAAACTGCAGTACCTTTTATCTTATATAATCCTATCCCCACGGCCGCATCTGCAGCATTTTAATGCGTTCCATTATGAGAAATAATGTCATTGCAACTTTCATGATTGGCTCAGTGTCCTCTCCCCGTTTGCAGGCGAGCCGGTGCCAGAGCAGGTGCTAAATCTAGGACAAGTCTCTGGACAGGAGGAGAAGACAGGAGTTGATAATGAAGAGAGGAAGCAGAGGATTCAGTGGACTGTCCAGAGAATACGTCTGTCCCCACAGGAAAAGCATCTTGCTGCAACACTAAAGACTGCTTACAGAGAAGAGTCGAGGTAAATTATACACACTACGTATCCTTTCCTTGGAAGCAGTTTTTCTTTAACTGGCAAATTTTCCAAAACTGTTACAGTTACCGAATGAACAAGTGGATGAGTTATTATTGCACTGTGTTTTTTGTTTATTGCTATGCACCTTTCACCAAGTCAAATTCCTTGTATGTGTACTTGGCAATAAACAGTTCTGATTCTGATGAGTGTCCTTTGACAATCCAGGTGTGTGGTGGTGAGACTTGGAAAGAGAAATTCCTCACCTCTGGATCCCCCACGCGTCGTATTCACACTGGAGAAAGTCTTGAGCTTTGGTACGTTTTAAATAGTTTTAAATAGCTTGAGGTAAAAGTGCCCTGGCTAAAATTGAAGGCTTCTTTTGTGTCTGCATGTGTGAAGAGTGGGCCACAGACGAGGTCCTGTTTTACACAACTCTGGAGGGTCTACGCTGCAGCAGAGTGTTTCGGCTGGACCTGACCTCCAGTGGAAGCGACATAACTTCTGTGTATGAGGAAACGCATCCTGAGTAAGTGAAAGTAATGTTACATCGACGCTGCCTCTGCTCCCACACCGTCTCTAATCGACACACTGCCATCTCCCCAGTGTGTTTGTGGAGGTTGCCCTTTCAAGAGACAGACAGATACTGAGCATCAACTGCAGCAGCAGGACCAGTTCAGAGGTGCTGCTAATCGATACAACAACATCCCATTTAGAGCCCTTCCTGGTTCAGCCACGCCAGCTGGACCTCCTGTACCATGTGGAGCACTGGAGGAAGTGTCTGATTATACTGACTAATACCGGGCCTGGACAAGAATATCAGGTAGAGTTTATACACTTGTTAACGCACACTGTTTAGAGGGTGCATACATTTTACATAAATACAATGTGGAAACTGTGTTTCAGAAGTTACAATATTTAAAACAAGTTTCTGTATGTTGGCCTTGTTTACTGTTGTTTACTGGAACTTTGGAAAGAGAAAAACATGCTGATAAATATTTTATCTTTTAATTTGAAAAATGATAAAAAAAACTAGGTTGTGCAGGCCCCCCTCTCGATGCCACACATGGTCTCTTGGGTGCCTTTGTTTGCTCCTGGCCCTGGCACTGCAATCAAAGACATGGATGTGGTCGGCGACCACTGTGTGGTAGTTGCGAGAACACCAGCCGGTGAACTCACCCTGGTCGTGGTGCCGCTGACCCATCCCAAGGAGGCATACACTGTACAGGTCAGTGTGACCGAAAACTCTCCTTACTTCCGTTCTGGCTATTAGTCATGTCTAACTTGCATCTTTACCATTTTCCGTTCTTTCTTTTCTTGCTTTCTCCTTGTTTTTCTGTTGGATTCATTTATATTTTTAGATAGTCATTATTGTCCCAGAGGGAGATTTGTTTTCACAGCCAGTGCAGATTCCATACAGCAACATACAGATATAGACAATACATGAAAGCTACACATATCTTGCTTTTATGTATTAATGTCTTACACCCTTATATTTCTATACTCCCAAGCTCCCCTCCTGGGCCTGTGCCATCCAGACCAAGAAACCAGGTGTGGCAGACCAACGCAGTGTGTTTGAGTTCTTAATTTCATCTCCGGTCCACTTCCCGCTGCTCTACTGTCTATACCCTGAGGACGGGCTACTTTTATCTGGCTCCAAAGATGGGACCTCCCCAGAGAGCCAGGGAAATTATACCACCACACGCTTAGAGGCCTGCAACCAAGTGAGAACACTTGATATAAAAGACGCATGCACACACACTGAAACACTATCAGCAGGGAGGAAAGCAGACCTCAATAGTCCGCATTCAGTCACGCATACACGTAGAACTCAACATATAGAAGGACCGGTGCCTTGTTTCAAGATCATTTCCCACTTTGTAACGTCTTCTCCTCACAGTCTCCAGACCAGTCTCTCTGCCTCTCCTCTGTAGGATGGTGCCTTGGTGCCGGTGACACTGTTTCATTCAAAACCTGTGGAGAGTTTGCGTCAGGCGCCACTACTGGTCCATGTCTACGGAGCTTATGGCAGAGATCTCAACATGGAGTTCTGCCCAGGGAAAAGGCTGCTGTTGGAGCAGGGCTGGACTCTGGCCTACTGCCACATCAGGTAACGTATTTTATGTTGTGTGGCAGGAAATTGCTTGAAATGGTCAGTGAGGGCTAATTAAGCCTGGAATTCCAACTTCTGTGTTGAAGTGAATCTTTGTCATTTACACCTTCCAGAGGTGGAGGAGAGCGCGGCCTGTTCTGGCAAAGACAAGCTCGTGTAGAGGGGAAGCAGAGAGGAGTGGAGGACCTCCAAGCCTGTCTCCATCACCTCTTCTCTTTAGGAGCCTCATCTCCTTCACTCACGGCCCTCACAGCCTGCAGTGCTGGGGCTGTGCCAGTGGGAGCGCTGTGCAACAGACACCCACACATGATGCGGGCTGTTACGCTGCAGGTGAGGTGTTAAATCACCTGAGAATTGTGTATTTGCGTCTTGGAGTGTGTAGCTTTTAGTGTTATTCTATGTAAGAATGTTAGGGACTCTGTGTCTTCCTCACGAGCACTTTAACAAGGAGGCGTTTGCCAATGTGTAAGAGTTAAATATAAATTGAAGGACGGTCTCCTCACTCATTGCACTCCAGTGTACACACAAACCCTCTCTCTATTCCTGTGTTCAGGCTCCTTTCCTGGATGTGTTGGGAACTATGGAGGATCCCAGCCTGCCTCTAACTTTGGAGGATAGAGAAGAATGGGGGAACCCAGTAGGAAACCCTAAACATAGACTCACCATCTCCTCCTACTGTCCCCTTCACAACATTACCCCTCAGGTATGGAGTGGAAGATGTGAAACCCCAAAAAATGTAGCTGCAGTTTTTTGTGCATTGGCTGTAGAAATGCATTTTTTGGCATATGATTTTTCAGGTGTTTCTGCTGTGATTAAGATTTTATTATGAGAGTCAATCTGATTGCGTGTGTGTGTGATTGTGTGAGCTAGTGTTACCCATCGATTCTGCTGACAGCATACAGCGGTGATCCCAGGGTTCCTCTAGCTGGCGTCCTCAGATACACCGAGCAGTTAAAAAACGCCATTCATACACACTTCACCAAGAAACCAAAGTCAGGTATGTGCACACACTCACACTCTCACACACACACACACACACGCTATCACAACAACGAAGTCACTTGTTGATTACATAGATGGATATGTGTGCAGCCAAGCATGCTATTGGATAAATGTGTGCGTTTGTGTACATTGTTCTGTGTGTGCATTCCGGGACGGATTTCCTAAGTGTTCCCACTTCCTTTTAGGTGGGATTTCATGCATCATCAGAGGTTTTAATAGTTCAGGGTCAGCTCCCAATAGTAGTGTCAGTGTGCATGTCTGGCGAGGCAGCAGAAACCGACGTATGGCTTTCTGTCTGGGGAAACTGCTAACAGCATTTGAAGTTCGTGACCAAAGTATAGCATAGGTCACCTTGTAGTATAGCGCGTGTGTGTGTGTGTGTGTGTGTGTCAGTGTCAGCTAATTGCTCTCATTTCCCCTTAGACGGGCTCTTGCTCCCTCTCACTTATAATCTGCATTCACCACATTGGTGGTACTCCTCTTTACACCCCTCTCTCTCTTTCTGTCTCACGCTGCCTCCACTCTTCTTGTTTCAAATGCACACATTATCTCTCTCTCTCACACTCTCTCACTTTCCTGTTGTTCCCACACACATACACCGGGCAGCTTACGGGTCTGTGTATGTGTGTATATGTCTCCCTAATCTGTCTCTCTCTGTTCTCCGGAGTCTTTGATAAAGTGCTGATGGCATAGACACATGCAGGCGGGTGGGCAGGCCCATTAGCATGGTAAAGAGATAGTGTATCAGAGCAAGAGATTAGACGCCACAGACTGGGAGCTGTCAAGGTCAAGACCGCACTTGTGAAACAGCCCGTACCACAGAGACGGGGAGGGGGATAATACGGTGGGGTTTGAGAAGAGGGAGGGGAATATCAGCTGGCAGCATGAGTGAGAGAGAGTAAAGACAGAGAGAGAGAAAGAGAGAGAGAGAGAAGATGTGGGACAACTGTACAGAGAGAAGGAGAGCAGAGAAAGTGGGCATACAATAAGATAAGGGGAGGAAGTTTTAAAGAATGTCCCCCATTTTGCCTTTGACCTCCGTCTCTCCGTCTTCCTTGTTCTTTCAGAATGTGAACCAGCACCAAACGTAGTTCTGAATATTCAACCTGGAGCAAATCACCACGGACCAGATGACTTTGAGTTGATGCTGGAGGAGGTAATGCACCCTACTGGGTCTTAAAAGGATTTAAAGCTTTGGAAAAAAAATGTGTCCAAGTTTTTAAAGTTGAGCTTTTTAACTATGTGCTTCCAAATACATCTACAAATAAGGCGAGTTAGACACAAGCAGTTCTATTTGATTAATTTTTCTCACTAAATAATTTTGCTTGTCAACAACTGCTCTTAATACGCTGAAAATACACATCCATGCTAAAAAGTGACACTATTGTAAAGAGAATTTCGTTTCAAGCCACAGTGTGAATATTTGTAGCCACACAGGTCCAGTCTGAATGCAATTATCTCTTTCACCTTTATAGGCCAGTTTAAAAAGTCAGTTTACCCAAATCACAAAATAAATGTGCCTGATTGATCGTTTTTTTTTCAGTAAGTTTTGCATTTAAAATTTAGCCCAACCCTTTTATCACATTGTGAACACTAACATTAGTTTTATCAGTTGAGTTGTTGGGTACAGACTGAGACATTTGTCCTCTGTCTTTTCTTCCCGACACAGGAAGCCCTCGCGCTAGCATTCCTATACACAGAGCTGGGCCTTGACCCGCCTCGGCCTCCAGGCAGGAGGAAGAGATAGCACAGCTATCGGGGGGAAAGTCAGGACTCTAACGACAATGACCTAAACATCTACCACTATGACGACAAATATGATGACACAATGGGGCCCAAATCATTATCAATATCAATATCAACATCAACAGTGAACGTATCTGCAATGGTCCTCTTTATTGTATGACATAAATCTTGTACAGAGGAGACGTGAAATATTCATATTAGCATTTATAAAGTATATCCATGACACTCAAATAGCATGCCTTCTCAGAGACGTAGCACTGTTCTGGGTGGTTTGGATTAAACCGAGCGTGGGTGGAGTACTGAATCACCAAACCCTCTCCTGCCTCCGTCAGGATACGAGACTTTTGTAACGCCTTGCCGTCATTGACTTGGTTTGTGCTCTTCAGCACATTCAACTGGTCTGGTAACTCACGAATAGAGGAGAGATCTGTGATGGCAGATTCTTTACCAAAGTTAAGCACCATGAGGAAAGCTCGGCCAAGCCCGTCCAGCTCCCTGAGGTAAGAGAAGACACTGGCATCAGCGTGGACGTAGCAGAACCATCCACGTTGAAGGGGGAGCTCTGACTGACGCAGGGTGTTCAGGAAACGGTACTGAGCCAGAACAGACCCCTCATCTTCCTTCTGGACCTAGAAGAGAAAGCGTGGCAAGGGGATACACGATATAAAATAAGGCCAGATGTTTCTCCAGAGCTGAACAGCAATGAAAGAGTTCTGTACCTCCACATTGATGCTTCTGTAGTCGGGGTGTACAGGCAACCAGGTGATGTTGGTTTTGTTGTTAAAGCCTGCGTTCATGTCACCACTCCACTGCATTGGAGCCCGCTGAGGGTCCCGACTGGCGATCTGCAGTGAAAGGACAGCAATCATTGAAGCACTTCAGCTTCGACTGACAATGAATGTTTATGGACATACTTTGATGCACGTACACTTAGGTGCCAGTTTATTATTTAAAACTAATGTAGTCTCAAATACAACAAACCTGCAACAGATCCTACCATCATTAAGATTAAATGGTTCAGTTGTTTAACTTTTTATACAGAGGCAGTGATTTAACTTCATGGCATTTTTCCAGGCTGTATTTTGTGGTAAAGTTGGATACATTTATGTCACTATAATAGTCCAAACACATTTTGTCCTGTTTTGTAATGTCATCAATTAAAAGGGCCATGGAAGAGATGTTACAGTGAGTCCTTTTTTTTCCTTGAATGTAAAGTACTGACCGCATTGTATTTGCCAGCAGGGTCCTGTGTCTGACTGTCTGTGACATTGATGTTCTCCATGCCTATCTCCTCGCCGTAGTAAGTGGTCGGCGTGCCTGGGAGGGTCAGCAGCAGCATGTTGATGACACGAATGTAGGTTTGACCAGCACTGGAGGCAATGCGAGGCTCGTCATGGTTCCCAACCTTATACACAGGTGGAGAGGTGAGAGAGATAAGTTGGAAGGGAGGAAGGAAGGCAGGGTGAAGTGGACGAGTTGGGGTTATGGAAGAGAAAAGTTAAAAAGTCAGGGATATGGGATCTATAGATAAAGTGAGTGAGAATCCTGGGACTCCTGACTCACCAGCCAGTTGGCCCATTGTCCCGTGGGCATGTTGGCCATCCACAGCTGGACCAGATGTTGAACCCACAAGCCGCTGGTGTTCTGAGGCAGGTCCAGCAGGTAAAAGTTAAAGGGGAAGTCACTTTCTTTAACCAGCGGGGTGCCATAGTACATCATGGTCTTGTCCACCTCGTGGTAATCATAAGACTCCGTCACCATGAACCTGAAGTGGATCAATAACTTGTTTATGATAACATGCAATCCGATCCTCAGCCATACAGTGTCAACTTTCAAGACTTGAGTTTTGTCCTTGTGAACATTGCTGAACTCTTTCATTAGCCTTCAAAAAGGATTCAAGAAATTAATAACTAAAGTCGAAAGAGGGATATTTTTAGTCTGAGTTTAATACTGCCCAATCTGAAACATTATTACAGTATTTATGATACAAAGTAATTATTATATTGTTACTATGTGTCAAGTCAACCTTATTGTCATCATATTTATAGACCGTTGTGAAACACAGTTACATTGAACAGGACATGTGATGCAAGACAACACACAGGATTGTTGCATAAGAAATAAAATTATGAATGATGAGCAATTGTACAATATGATTATTGTATGGCTCCCATACCTGTATCTGCCAGGCTCGCGGCTGTAGACATCCATCTCAGCCCTCCAGTCCCTCAGCATGTCATGCAGGCCCAGCTGACTAGTGGTGTAGTCATGGTGGAGGTCCCACTCTGAGGCCACAGACTCCTGGATTGTTGGAAATATAAATAAATATGAGATAATGTTGCTATTATTGGATGCCAGGCCTATTAGATTAATTGGTTTTGCATAGGGTTTCGGGTACTAGTGGTCCATTCAGAGTAAAGCTTCCACCCTTAGATCATCCACCATAGTGGCTCAAGAGAGCTCAACTGTGTTTTCCTCTGCCCACTGGGTGTTATGAGAGCTTGGGTGTAAATGTGTTCCTTTGTCAGGCCTAAGCACAGAGTCCAGTCACAGGCCAGGCAGTTGGAAAATCAGCAGACATCAGATAGAGAGAGTAGAGGCCAAGTGATAGACTTTTTGGTTCAATAAGGAAGGAATAATGTTAAAAAAACAACTAGGTTTTAAGCGAACCAACCCGGGACCTGCTTCAGTGCTTAAAGGCCTTTTCAAGGACAGTGAAATAATACTTCTAAACACCTAATGTGTGTGTCTTTTTGTGTGAGAACACCGGGGCAACCCACTAGTTTCTGAGGCGGCAGCTTTAGACATGCTCCCACATGAGCAAACCACTCAGCACACAGCCAGTAAAGATACAACCAGCTACTAAACCACTAAAGCAATGAGAACACTGATAGCTGGTCGGTTATGATGATCAGATTCAAGGTTGTGGTAAATTTCTCAATATCCCAATAAACACACAACTCTTTATTGCAATTATTGGTTCCACTTTCTTTATAGATTGCATACAAATCTCTGCGTATTGCCCAACAGTGACCCTTGTTTTGTTCAACATCACTATAAAGCACCGCTGGGCGTGGGTTATTAAATATGAGTAGTCTGTCAATGCAGCAGTGAGTAGAACTCTCAGTCAACAGTTATTCTCAAGTGGTAGGTAATTCCCAATGACTTGCTAATCCACCAAAATATGCCTCTTTTCTACTAATCTGTCTTCTGTGAGAAATAACTTCAGTCTCCATGGTACAAAAAGTATTTCTCAATGAGCGCTGCATGAATCATTACCCTTTTGAATTCCAGAAGGGACTAGATGAACCTGACATTTAAGCCAGAGATAAATGAATGATAAATCACGAACACCGTGAACTCTCCCACTCAGCGGGTGATTGTGTTTGTTGTACCAGCTACACTGGAGAGTACTGCTTCAGTGGAGTAGCTCCTGCCCACAGGGCTGCTTTTATCTCTCAGATCGTTAAAATCTGGACTCTGACATGTCAGACGTTATATCATTCAATAAAGTAATATATAATTGCATAACTGAATGTAACAAGACAGATTGTTGACTAAAACTGAACTTTGAGCTCAGAGGAAGAAGAGCTGGTTGGTGATGAGTGCACAAGAGAGCAGTAGCTAAAAGTAATGTACCCAAAATAAGAATTGGACACACAAAGACCTTACTGACTGACCATCTGAACATGGTTTGTTACTTTTTGTTATTATTAAATAATAAACATGGCAAACCAGACCTAACAACTTGTGACCATTTCAGAAGGGGGCTGGAAATGAGTCTCTAGTCTATGAGGACAGTGTCTCATTGCTTCAAAAAATATAATAAATGTGTATTTTTTCATTGTCAATTTATCCAAAATGATAACTAAAACTGTGTAGGAGTCCAGAATTCACCATCCTCGGATGTCGCTCACTTAAATAAAATTTTATTGGCGCTAAAGCGTGACTTTACTTGGAGGTTTAAATGTGTCCCACCTGCTCCGCCATTTGATACGGATCAATTTCAACTGGCAGTTCAGACAGACCTTTCCATCTTTGGTGGCCGTGTCGAGTCAACATGAGGAACGAACAGCTGCTCGACCTAAGCCGGCAGACATTGCTGCCCGTCACAAACAGTGCCCACTAGAGTGAGGTTGGATGAGGCGCTAAGAGGGGCCACTCACTGGTGCTTTGTTTGGGTCCACCTGTGGTTCATCCCTCAAGTGTGCAGCCTCCAGGAGGTGCTTCACTGCACCCATCCGGAACCCGTCCACTCCCTTCCCCAGCCAGAAATGAATGATATCCTAAAATAGAATCGTAAGTATAAACTTAATTAAATGCTGTGGAAAGAAAGTGTGCTGAAGGCCATTCTCTGCTTAAGTGTCATTTGATTATTGTAAAATTGTCGGATTTTCCCCTCATTTCAGAACAAACACGCACAATAAACAGGCGCAGTCTGTGCTTCGGGGCTGTTCTTTGCGCTGTGTGTGTGAATTGGCAGTTAAAAACACACAAGGGTTTACTAGCTCATGTTAATGTGTAATCACTTGGTCATCATCTCACATTATAGCTACAGATTACACGGGAATGTGTAATCTGTAGCCTACAACAATACCTACAACAATCATGTGACAGTGGAGAAGACACCGACTAAGATCTTAGTATGAGATATGTTATATGAGTCACCAAAAACCAAACGCTTTTAGAAATGAGTCAACAGCAGAGATAATGTGTGTGGTCGTGTAATCTTACAGTCATCTCTTTGCGGACATGTGGGTTTCTGAAGTTCAGCTCTGGCTGCTCCTTGAGGAACTGGTGCAGGTAGCATTGTCCTCTCACCTCATCGTAAGTCCATGCCGATCTCCCAAACACACTCACCTGAGAGGAGGGAGGAGGGAGTCGGGGGAGAAGAGGATTAGAAAGTGCAGACATTAAGAAACAACTCCAACACATACATTTGTAAATTCCAATACATCCCACCTTTATAGTTGCAACAACATGTTCTCATTCCCAACTCAAGCAAAAACACTTGCAACGTTGCACGTAACAAAGGTTCAGAAACTATGTCACAAACATCACTGAGGTAACGTTAAAATAACGCAACAACACTGTGGGACATGAACACCGGTCTCCTGGTTGAAGGTCCGGTGTGTCTTTGACCAGTCCGCACTGTGAGGATTTTTTTGGTCATATATTATACTATACGTATTCACACTGCTGTAGCATTTTCTCTGAGCTTCTAATAATGACGGGGATGGGTTTTACACTGTCGTTGCTTGAGAGCCTGGTGTGTCTCAGGCCAAAAGGTGGCTCGTGCGTGGTATCAGTCGCCCAGAGGCATGACAAAGCGTCGGTATTTGACTCCCTGGGAATGAGAACAGGCTGAGTGCAATGCCTCAGTGAAGGTTCAGTGAAAATCAATACCCAATTATTAGGCCTCGGTGCAGATCCGTTGCAGTCGCTCCAGACGTAGTAATCCTTGTAGTGAGGATCTGTAGTCCGGCTCAAGTTGAACCAGCGGTGACGGTCGCTGGTATGATTGGGAATGAAATCCATGATCAGCTTTAAACCTGGTGGAAACCGAAAGATTAGTATGAGTCAAAGACATGGACCCTGCCATCAAGACAACTCTGCTAAACCCCAAAACGAGACATGTGACGATCCACCATCAATCCTGTACACACATAGGGGAGACGAACATACACACCTATGTTGTGCATTTTAGCCAGAAGCTCTTCAAAATCATGCATGGTTCCAAAGAGCGGGTCGATGGCCTCGAAATCTTCCACATCGTAGCCAGAGTCCCTCATGGGAGAGCGGTAGAAGGGACTGACCCACACTGACTTGATGTTTAGGTACTGGAAGTGATCCAGCTGCTCCTGGATTCCTGCCAGACCAGAGGGACCACAGAGATGAATGATACCAGAGGACTTGAGACAAGTCCGAAGACAAAGAAGTGCAAAAGTTGTATTAAAATAGAATATTTCAACTAATAATGTCTTTGTTACATGTTAAACAAAGTCAATGATTTACTCATGTCATTCAGAACCGTGATATACGCCGGAGATAAGATAATTTGTTTTGATACAAATCTTTGAAGTCTTTCTGCTTGTTGTTTATTCTTTCTATTTGGTCATTTAAAAAAAGGCAGTAATAAGCCTATATGTTGGTATAAGACATGCTTGTGGGCTCACTTTGCACTCTCTGATAAAGCATCAGATATAGATTTATAAGTGTTAATACATGTATTTTAGTGTATTTTCTAGAACGTAATTGATCCACATGTGCCAACTAAAGAACTAGGCTATTCAAAATGAAGTGTCCTGCTGGAGGAAGATTTTTCACAACCTGGCTTAACGACTTACTAGTCATGAATAAAGCCGGTACCAACTGTAACCATTCCTATACTTAATAGGAATACATTCCAAGTGTAGAGGAGGATTAAAGACAGATCTTCATCAGGGCTCGATCAGGGCTCGCCGCGGGGTCAGGGGCATCTTACCTTTGAGGTCTCCGACCCCATCTCCGTCGGAGTCCCTGAAGGAGCGGAGATAAACCTGGTACACCGGGGAGACCTGCCACCAGTTCAGGCACCGCGGAGACAGCGCGATCACCGTGATGGTGAGCGCCACCAGCGCCAGGGTGCACGCCACCATCAGCCAGAACAGGATCTCTCGGGGAACCCGGTACCGGGCCTTGGAGGAGTGCAGCAGCAACACCTCCTTGGGCATCCCGGCGTACGGCTGGATCTGCGTGTACTCCGCAGCCGCGTCCGCGTCCAGCTTGAGCGCGGCGGTGTCGCGCTTCTCCTCCTCGGGGTCTTCGCTGACGTTGTCCGCCGCTGACCCACCGCCGTCCACATCCTGGTACCCCGGGTTCCTGGTGCACTCCCCCAGCTCCACGCTGCCGGCTTCCCTTTGAGCACTCATCGGATTCACAAGGAAGGAAACTCGCAAACAAAAGGTGTGGATTTAGATCTTCTTCAGGAAGTCAGACTGACTCCAAGAGCCAACATTACAGTTCAGCTGCTAGAGGCCAGAGTACTCTCTCTCTCTCTCTCTCTCTCTCACACACACACTCTCCCACACTCTCACTCTCCCTCCCTCCCCCCCTCTCTCTCTCTCTCACACACACACACACACACATACATACACACATACACACACACTGCCACCTGAGGAATGTGGGAAGCTGGAGAAAAAATATCCTCTAGCTGTGTCGAGTCACAACCTAATCCTGAGGAATGGTGATTTTGAGGAAATGACTTGTTGGCAACAAATGCGACAGAATAAACAGGGTTTAAAATAACAAAGATGTAACTTTATTACACACACATGCATTGTATTATCATTGTGTTGTTGCAGTGTGCTATCTTAAATGTTTTATCTCCAGTATTTCTAGAGTTCTATCTAGGAACCAGTTTACCTCGCGCACCAACACTTATCCCTTTGTCCTTCATCGCAAAGTACAGGCGATATCTCTCTCGAGGAAACGGGTGATGCTGTTTAGGTCCCGTTAATTCGGATGTTCATAAAATGTTTAGTTATTGTTTAAGTATTTGGGTATCATTTAAAAAAATAATATTTGATAGTTCAATATTGGTATCCTTTTAATATTAACCAAGTGATCCCTAAAGTTGGTGTTTTAGCCACATCCTATTAGTAGGAATATCTAAATTACATGACACTTATAAATGTGTGTTTATTCGGTTACGCACACAAAACAGTTTTTTCTAGATGTTCTAATGTTGGCAAAGGGTCAAGATAAAGTCTCGTCGGGACTCGACCTCTAATGGACTTGTTTTTGAGGAAATGTTTACTGGAATTGAGATATAAAGTATTTAATATGTTGTAAATATATTTATAACACATGGATTTGTCTAATCAACATTGGCCCTGGAGCTCTAGTCGTCTAATCAACGTCGAAATGTTTGCTAAAGGTTTGACAATACTGCAGCGCAAAAGTCCTTCTCTCAAGATGTTACACGAGCAAAAGCGAATTAAGTTTTATCATAAAAATGTAGGTCTACTAAAGTATGAAAAGTAAAGTAAAATTATATTTCAAGCCAATTAAACGTAACTTGTATCTATATTAAATGTAAACTGTTGATTAAGAACAATCTCAATCAACAAAGTAGCTTACTAGCATCTACAGATGTCAAATTAAAGAAAAATAATTAACTTATCTCCACTAGCTGGGACATTTACTATATATATATATATATATATATATATATATATATATATATATATATAACAATACTTGGATCCAGGATGTAGAAAATACATTTTAAGGACCAACTGTTATATCAAGGTAGTGCCATTTGCAATTATACAACATGTAATAGAGATATTTATCTGTTATTGTGGTGCGTGGAATTAACTAAAAGAACTACAATGATGCAGGTACCTCCTGGGTTTTCGGTGGTACCCTCATAAGAACAAATGTTGTACTTTTGAGAAACATTTTTAAACAGCAATACAAATCAGTCGCTAAATTGTTGTCATTTGTCATGCATGATGCAACACAACTGGTCAGATCAATAAAAAAATATATATAAACATCCCGAACGCAACTTCACTGGGGTAAAGAGGACTGCCTGTGAAGTTCATCCTATTCAACATGTAGAATTAGCTGAATATTCAAGTACAAATTCGGCAAATCTGAATTCTTACAATTATTTGTCCCATAATTAAAGTTATGTTATGTCTTCAGGGCACACCAGGCCATGCGAAAAGACATGATGACTTTTTCTTCTTTACAAAGCCTCTTTATGCTCTCTGTATGCTTGTGTAATGTACAACACACAGGGCACAAACAGTCTTTGGATAAAAAAAAAAAAAAAAAGTACAACTTTCTATTGTGTTGTACTGAACAGTGAAAGCTTGCAAAAAGACACAAAAGCGAAATTCCAAAAAAAAAAAGAAAAAGCTAAGCAGTGTAAACTTAAATCCATCTTTTATTGACGTTTATGTTCACTGTATGGTCTGTAACATCACAATAGCATACTGGGAAATGAGTACAGGAAGAAGGGATGGTGTTGTCTCATAAACCTGAAGGTGAGTGGGTCACACATTACTCTGAAATGCACACCAGCTTATCATTACCTTATTCGGTCTTCAAAATACAGCATTTTTTTAATTTTTTTTTTATAAGGAGCTAAAAAGCACTGGAATAAATAAAAAACAAGTGTGGAATTTATCAACGCCATCATAAATCTGTCAACTCTAACAGTATGTATATAAAGAGTGACCGGACATGACAGAGGGAGGTGGCAACAAGTACGAGGGTTCATTTCCATCCTAAAAAGCCCACACGAGGAATGTCACGTCTGTCTTTTGCTGACTTGTAGCCGTTTCCAATATCCCGCCTCCCTTCTGGGGTCCTCGCCGTTATTTCAACCCCAGCGGCCCAGAATATCGATACATCCGGGAGACAAAATTCTCTTTGCTTAACATATCCTGAAATCACAGCTGATAACAAGTCAGGGTCAAATTATTCAGGCATCACCCAACTTCCAAAGTCTTCTTTGAAAAAGAGAGAAGTCTTCCCGCGTGAGTCTTGAGATTATATTCCACAACAAGAATACTTTTTTTTTTTCCAAAATGAAGGGAGCAAAATGAGCTTGTTTTGTCATTAAATGACTGATGAGGAGAGACTGTGATGCTGCAGTGCTGCTTGTATTCTGTCCATGCAGTGGAATCAGTGTGAATAATGAAAATTACATTTAAAAAAAAATAATTAATGTTTCTCCTTCCCTCCCGTAATTTCTCTCCTAGCCCAGTGTCTGATTTAGCTTAAACCTAAAAACAAAATAATTGTGTTCAGTGTAGTGAAACCTTATACAACGTTAAAAAGTCAGGAGGTGTTAGTGTGAATACAATGTAGGAGTCCACAATGGAAAGGATTCAGACGCAGTGAAAAACATCAACTATTTGGGGGTTTAACCAATGATCCAAAGACAAATAATATCCTGCTACGTGTTCTTTTATCACCCCCTTTCCTCTCCAACGTTGGCTTTTCACCACACTGAACATGCCCACATTATCGCCCAGTACATCTCACACACAAAATACACTCCGCCCTCAATCACAAAACATGCACAACTATAGAGATCCCACCCCTCCCTCCACCACAAACAAAGAAAAAAAAAATCAATCATCCCATTAAACACAACCTCAAAAGAATTACACATTCAAGTACCTATTTGTCATATGGCATCAAGAGCAAGGGTACCACAAGAACATTAATCAGCCAGCAAACTCTGTTAGGCCTATTCTCTTTCAACACTACGACTTCAGAAAGCACAATTGAATGATAAAAAAAAAAAAAGTGTATATTACAATTCTGTATGTACTTATAGCCTATTGTAAATGCATCTACAGGAGAAAAAAATACACATGCAAAGTATGTGTATCCACTTTGTCAATGCCCACATTTGTTTCAAACAGACTGAAAAAGAGGAAATATATTTGTTTCAATCACTTATTAGTGCTTGGGTTAAAGAAATGAAATGGACTCATGGTCGATCAAAAGAGTCAAACCAGGGCTTCTCCAGCAACCACCCTGTGCCTCAGAGGCAAGTCCATGACATGAAGGGAGCTGTGGGGAAAATTAAGGACATCAATTTCAGTGAGAATGCGAACACAGCTCTGGGTGGGGCGGGGGGGCATTTCTCGCTTGTCCCTCCAGTGTCTCCTTTACTTCCTACAGTGAAACACCAAAAACCTACGCCTCTCCCCCAATCTGCTGTACAAGGTATGTTTCATGCTCCCCTTGTTGTTTTCGTGTCCATCTATAGGACCACGGCCACAGTGCTCTAAAAAGCCATATATATAAAAAAAAAAAGAAAAAAAAAGCATGTTTATATTTATAAAAAAAAAAAAAAAAAAAAAGGGTAATTGATGGGGGCTGGGGGGTTTCAATCAAAAAAGAAAAGGCATATTTGTTTTGTTACATGTTAATTGAGAGATAGAAAAGACAAGTTTTAGCACAAGCAGGATTGTGTGTGTCGAGGAGAAAGGGGGAGGAAGAAGAAAGGTGAGGCTGGAATTTCCCCCTACCCTGTCTTTGGAACGCTGCTGTGTGGGAACAGTGTGTGCAACTTTGACTTTTCTGTGTTTTAAATTTGTCTACACGCAAAAAGGTGTGCACACACACACGCACACGCACACGCACACATTAGGCCACAACGAATACCATGGCTGGGAATTAAGAGGAAACAAACAAATCAAAATATATTTTTTATATGTATGTATATATATATATATAAATATGAATTTAATATATAACTATCTTTCTATCTCTTAAACAGTAGGCTCAAAAGCTTATGATTCTGGCAATGTCTGCCAATGCAAATGACAGCAGTGTCTCTTCTGTCATATGAAGAGACAGAGAAAGCGAAAAGAGAGAGAGAGAGGAAGAGGGAGAAATCAACTGTATAACAACATCCTACGGGAGGAGAGAAAATGAGCGGGGACGTGCACGGGGACCGTCTTCATGTAATTCCTATCTGCAGCCAGGAACACCAGCCCATGTCCGGTTTTAGTTCAGACGCAGTATGGAGGAGCCAGACCGGCTCCTCCCCCTCATGGGTGCTCCCCTTGTGTTCAGGTGTGGAGCCTCAGATGATGAATTTCGGGGGTTTAACTCAGAAGTCTTTGGATAGCGTGGGCTTTAGGAGTTTCAAATTCCAGGAGTTCTGCGAGGCTGCCAGGTGCACGGGCAGGTGAAGTGTTGGGCCCTCATCCGAGTACCAGTAATGCCCAGAACCCAAAGCTGGCCCGAGTTGGACAGCGGAGCTTGAGATTTGTGGGAGTCGCAGGCTTGTGTGGTCGATTGGCTGCCAGTCAGGTGCAAGTTAAGTTCACACTTCAAAACAAATAATGCCAACAAAAAAAAGCCGCCGCCAACAAAACACTTTAGTCCGCTCAGTATCTTACAAACATCGATGAGTGACAGGTTTGGTAATGGCTGGCTGTTGACTTGTGAGGGCCTCCCATAGAGCCCCAAAGCATTCAGAGCAGGGCTGCTTCCTTGTCCCCGTCAACACACAACAAAAACAACCACCACAAAGAAAGCAAGAAGTCGAGGGGCAAGAGAAACTGTGCTTGTTTGCCTCTCTTAAGTATATACCGTATATATAGTTCTGCTTTCAGATATTAACACAGTTGTTCTTATTTCCCCCCACCCCCGTTTTGTTCTATAAAAAGAACCGACTAAACCTGTTTTGCAGTCCTCCACATTGGGTGTGTTGTTTGTTTTTAAATCCAGGATTTCTGCTTCGATTGATCTCGGTGTGGGGAAGAAAAAAAGAAGAAGAAAAAAACACCCCAGAGGAAATTAAAAAGGTGACTATGAATGTGATCTTGTGTGGAAAAGTGGTCCTGTTCTTTTGGGATCAGGCAGTTGTGCTGGACAGCTACCAGTGGTACTCCAACTCGGCTCCGCTCTGCAAGAGGGGAGCCACAGAGAGAAGGGGAGGAGAGAATGAGAAGAGAGATGGGGAAGAGCAGAGTCGAATATGGCAGGAAAGGAGGGATGGAGGAAGGAGGGAGAGCAGAATGGAAAAAAAAGAGGGCACACCGTTATCAAATGTAGAAAACAATCATTACATTCACTGATTTCGTTCCCCAACCTGGACTTCAAGGACAGGTTTTCCTTCAAACAACACCACAACAAAAATAACAGAACGAAGTTGAAAAGCAGTGTAAGCCAGGGAACACTTTCAATGTAAGTGTGTGGGTTCTTCTTCTGCAATAACACGCCAACACAACAAACCCAAGGCCTGCCGTCTTATTGCGGGAGTGACACAGAAACGAAGACTGCCAGACACTTGCGTGCAGTTGTAGAGAGACTGAGTGAGACAGCGGTGCATGCGTGTAGGGCGTGTGACGTGAGAGGGGGACGGACAGGACCAGAAGACAACGACCATTCAACCTCATCAAACCTGGACAGTCATGTCCGCACACAGACGTCCGCACACAGACGTCCGCACACAGACGTCCACACACAGACATCCACACACAGACGTCCACACACAGACACACGCCTGCAAGTCACGGAGCTCCACATGCCAAAGAGTAGATCAAACCAGGACGTAGAGACTGATGAAGTGACAGGAGGACATGTGTAGCAGGTCACCACTTACATGCCTGTAAGAATGTGTGTGTGTGTGTGTGTGTGTGTGTGTGTGTGTGTGTGTGTGTGTGTGAATGAGGGGTTGGAAGAAGGGGAGGTGGGGGGGGGGGTAACAGTTATATATGTGATCACTTACCAAATGAAACAGGAGGGCTGCGTTAATCAGAGGGTGAATACACAGTTAGACAAATCGATACATCCCTTATCAATGTATGTGAGAGAGAGAGAGAGAGAGAGAGAGAGAGAGAGAGTGGGCGTGTGTGTGTGTACATTACGACACTATTTGTTAACTACATTTTTAAACTACTAAACCACTACTTTTGCTGCTATGATCAAATATTGTCTAAAGAAGGGTGAAGCTAAGCTCGTTTTTTATTTAAATAATTAATTAATTATTTAAAACTGGTATTTTTTAAGTTGAAAGTGCCATCATTTCTAATTGGTGGATTGATTTTATGAACATCAGGTGTGTGTTTAAGTATGATGAACTAGTACTATGCTGACGCCAACATTAGCTACATGAGACTGTTTAGTTTTTTGTTGTCATACATTAAAACAAATGAATCAATATTGCTGTTTGTCAGTTTATACAGACTAAAATAAATTGGTGATAAAACGGTGTCTTTAAATGGGAGTCATTCTAACTTTAGGTTTTACCAATAGTTGAAGAAGTGGAGCTCCACATAACCCAATTCAGTTTGCATTCAGTGCAGACATGGATACCTGCCAGTGTGAAATTTAGTAATACCTAAGAGGTGAAATCTAATCTGTGAAATGTAAACATGAATCTAATAAATATGGGAGGTTGTGGAGAAGCACACACTAACAGATATTGTTGCTTCCCAAAGCTGTCAAAAGATGTTATTGAAGAGCCATATTTTACTGATTGCCCCTTTAATTAATGAAGTATTTTGGTGCTATCAACAGCATTCCTTCAAGATTGTTGCTATTTTTATTCCAATAAAATGTATTTAAAGTCACTATATGTAACACATAATAATAATAACAAAAATTAGACTAGCATTAAGGACTGTCACATTTGTTTTTACTAACAAAAACTTCATCACAATGATAATTTGGCTAGAACCACAAAAAAAGCTCTACAAATGGCAGCTTTAAGCAGAGTAGATGAAATCCTTGTTAATTGTGTGTGAATGTGCATGCGTGTGTGTATAAGGCAAACAATCACAGTACCTCTAAGTCTTTACAGACACACCAAGACAACACAAGGTGAACATCACCTCACCCCCAACATGAGCCACCGAGAGAAAACACACACACACGCGCACACACACACACACACACACACACACACACACACACACACACACACACACACACACACACACACACACACACACATTGAGTCAGGCTCCAACTCAGGACTTGTCCATCACTAGCAGACACATCAACAGACGCACAAGAACACAGACATAACAGGTAATAAACAAATGGACAGAGCTTCATAATGCAATGCTAACGATTAGCAAAGTGGCATCTCAGTGGGTCATTCCCCTCACAGACACATATGGTCAATCATTTAAAACCATACGCACAGGGCCACACGTGACAGGGCCAGGGCCACACATTTGACTCCCGGTTTTCAAGGCCTTATGTGAGAAACGGCATGTTTCAGTAAACCTTGCTGGCAAGTAGAGATCTCTGCAGAACGTCAGAGTGCATTTCCACATCTGTGTGCAAGACTATGTCCTTAAGAACTTTACAAACCTCAGGCATTCTTTTTTTTTTTTTTTTTTTTTTTTTTTTTTTAAAATCGATGCGATTCATTTGCACTTTCACACAAAACACGAATATTACGCAACGGAAAAGCAGCCAATTTTTCGGAGCTTTCTCAACACGAAGAAAGGCATCAACCAATCACGTTATACGGAACGGACGTAATGTCACAACACACAGGCTCCGTAGTCCCATCAGGTCCCATGGCCCAAACCAGGACCGCAAATACATTACATAAGACAGTGTATACCAGATCCACTCCTTCCATTCTTACCTTTCACAATAAAAGCCTCTGACATATACACTGCATAACTGTTTATGCAGAGGGAGCTCAAATAAAAAAATTCTAAACGGGAACTTTATAAAATAGATTAAAGTAGCTTAATGAATTAATGACTGAATAGTTTTAATGCAAAATATTCGCAGGGGAATATTTTTGTGTGATCTATGATTCACGCCCCCTGTGTGTAAAGGCCTTTAGATACAACCTGTTCTGTACAGACTCCTTCGTGCGAAAACTTCTCAAATACTGGCAACAGCATATGTTCACCTCAATTAAATAGAGAACTACAGTAGGCCTTTATTTGAATCAGGATACTATTAGAAACATGCCTTTTGTTTATAGGGATACAACATTGTACATCGTTGTTCAGGACAAACAGTTGCATGCAACAAAGGTAAACAACTAACAAAACAGACACTCAAAAGCTGCGTACTTGGGGCTCTGGAACATACTGAGCATACAGACAGAGAGCAAAGATAACAGTAATACTGCAGAAATAGTTTTTTGGACATTTTGATAATTTGCATTGAAACTGAAACTGCAGCCACTGTCGTCCATGACGGAGAAAGCCACAAACCTCACAAACTACACTATGCGAGTGATTGAGACGTGAACCTCAGGTTGTCAGTGGACACGTAGACTTTACTTGGACTAACGCCACAAAAGGCTTCTATAAACGCGTCCTATATAGAAGTCTCCCTGGCTGTTAAGTAAGCTTAGGGCCAGCCCTAAAATAAAAAAAGTCAATAAGTCATTTTTTGGATGTGTGGGGGGTGCAAACAAATTAACTGCTCAAAGAAATCTTGGAGTGCCTCATTTAGAGATATTTCAACAAATATATCAGGAGAAATGCTTTCATCCACAGTCACTGGATTTGGTAAAAGTGCAAAAGTTCTCAGTTCCACTCGGAAGACTTTTGACAAAGCGGTGTTGTCATGCATGCATAGCCCATTACGAAGGCTGACAGGAAGGTGTGCAAAAAAACTGATGTTTATCACAATGGGAGGGTGTGCTGGGCTCAAAGCCACCTCTGACGTTGATTAGCATACTTCATCTGCTCCGATTTTGAGTGTGAAAATAAATACAATGCACTAAATCACCAGCTCGGTCCACCAGACAGGATGAATCAACATAAGAGGAATAGGAGGTTTTCAGAGGCCACTGGAACTCAGATGTGTTGTATGGCCTCAATACTTTAGCATAAGATGCCTGTGTGAGTGTAGTCGAAGAAGGACAAAGCTCATCATTACATATATTGATACTGACCCCATCTTCCTCCCTGTATGGGTTCAGACGGTTGTATACTGCTTCAATAACACTGCGTCTGCAGGAAGAACACAGGCACAAAAGTGCGATTAGGTCTTTGAGCTAATCAATTAAAACCATCCATGAAAGCAACAACAAAGGGCATATGTGGAAAAACAAGGTACAGTAAGGTGTAGTTGTCAAAAAAGGAAAACAAAACTCTTGCTCGTATTGTAACGACTGCAAATTTGGAAAAGTAGGTATGTTGTGCCAATGATGAAATCTACACACACTAGATAACTGGCTTTTTTATTTACATGACTCTCCTTGTAGTTAATATTATTCCAGATGCTTATGACCGTGGACTAACGTACGAATCCTGTGTTAAAATAAGACTGAGTATCCCTTTGAGGGCGATGGTCCTTACTTGCTGGCAAGGCCCCCCCCTGGTGGCAACGAGGGCATGCCGATGTCGGTGGACAGGCTCCTCATCACTGCTACCAGGTCCGGAAACCCCTCCTCCCCTGGCCGAGACAGCATCTCTAAAATAACACCAGACATGTTTTTACACAAGTTAGTATTAACAGAGCTGATGATTGTCAAGAACAGCCGAGTAAAGACGGGAGAGGGAGAGAAGAACGGAGGAGGGTGGCCAGAAATGTGACAATTGAGGAGATGAGAAGTGAAGACAGAAGACATACAAAGTGAATTTGTGGGAATGAGTGCATGTCTGAGACAGACGGAGGGAGATGGGGACCAACTCAGTTGAGAGTGGCATGAGGCCAGGTCAATGTTCAGCCAGAGCATTCCTCTCTCTCTCTCTCTCTCCCTCCCTCATTCTTTTCTTCTCTCTTTCTCTCCATCCTCCAGTATTAGACAGTACCTGAAGCCAAACACCGGTACAAACTTTTGCATAATAGCACTTTACCCTGGAATGTGAAATTAAACCCACTATGGAGTACCCATAAAACCATGCAACATGAATTTGCAGTTTTATACACAATGGATAGTACAACCTTTAGTAGCTTCCAAATATTAGAACAAGGTTTTTTCCATTTTGTGGATCAAGAAAGAACTGGTGACAGGTCGGTGAAACAAGACAAGTGTAAAGATTCAAGATTTCCTGTTTGGTCATATTCTGAAACAGATGTTTTTTTGCCCTGCTTTAACGGTAGCCAGAAGAGAGCTGAAGAGAGCTGACGTAACCAGCAAAGACTAAAAAAAAGTCGCACTGTGTTTATCATTGGGCCTCATGCCTCCTGAGAAGAAAAAAAATGTGATGAAATGAGAAAGAAAAGGACAGAAAGAAATACAGGAGGAGAGCAGGGAATCCATCCAAACAAGACAGTGAATGGTTGAGCGAGGGAGGGGAGAGAAAGATACGTTGAGGGAGGAAGAGGGAGGAGAGGAGCGAACAGGGAATAAAGACGGGAGATGCTAGCTGAAATGGAAAAGGGGGTCATGATGGTGTCATTCCTCTGCTGTGAGCCGGAGATAACTTGGCTGGAGGTTAGACAGTAGAGAGTGGCAGGGTCAGTCCGTGGAGAAACCATACATACAGATATGATGTTTCGTATGGAGAAATATCTTGTGTCAACAAAAAAAACATTTGTAGGATCTAAGATAAAGACTCCTGTTTCCATCGACACCGTTATGAACAATATTTTGGGCTGTAATTGAGGTTTATAGTCCTAAAACTGTTGACATTTTTTGAAATTATAATTAAGATTAACTAACATTTCTAATCCCATTAGGTTTGCACATACAGTAAAAATGGGTTATTTTTCTCCATCCATCCACTCTCACCTTCCACTCGAGACTCCAGATATTTGTTGAGCTCAGCTTCTTTCCTCACAGCTTCCTCCGACACTTTGGGGGCGTTGGGCAAACACACTAACACAACACTCATGTTATCCCGACTCCCCTGAGGTGGACAGCAGGAGAGAGGAGCAGAGAAAGAGCAGGTAAGAGAAGTTATTGTGTTGTGCTGAAAGAAATAATGAAGATGATTTCCTCGGCGCAAGTAACAGTAGTATTGATACAGTCTGCTGTACATTTCAATATGTTACAATATTTTTGTATAAATTTAAAATGTTTCCATCTGAACACTCACGATTTGAATTCACTGTAATAAACTGAATTCAAAATGACAAAACCTCTGCTCAGAACCACGGAATTCTGCAAGATATTTTATTTTTTATGTTCTAAATCCGCTAATTTCAGTTTTCCCTTCTTGCTCATTTGAGGGACAACTAGTTAATGTTCAGCTAAGACAAACATGTTCATAGTGCATTTCTTAATCATAAATGTATTTGGAGCAGGGAATTCAAATGGACTTCTTGGTGACATAATAATTTAAAAAAAGGAATTCATGGCAAACTTGTTTCTTGGAGGACTTGATTGTGCCAGTTTCATTACATTTCAGTTTCCATAAGCAATCACAGCAAAAACACACAAAAGCCATGCTCAAAAGCAAATTTGCACACACCTTGTGCAGGCAGGTGTCCACCACTTCATTGCAGACTCTCTCCAGGTCGTCAGACACCTCAAGCCTAGATTTCACAAACTCGCACAGCTCCTCGTTGGACATGACGTCCCAGATGCCATCACACGCGAGGACCACAAACTGATCCTGTTCTGGGGCCCGGACCATCTCAAACACTTCTGGTTCGGGGCTAACCAGCTGCTCCGTGGGGCCCTTGCCATCCACACACTTGTAATCGAAGTCCCCCAAGGCCCTCGATACGGCGAGTGACCCATTAACCCTCTGAATCATCACTGAGCCGCCGGCATTCTGGATGCGCTCTCTCTCACGTGGGTTGCAAGGCTTGTGGTCGAGTGTGGAGAAGCACACGTGTGAATTGCGGTATAGAACAGCTCGAGAATCACCACAGTTGATGAAGAAGAAATGATCGGGTGACAGGAGGATTCCCACTGCTGTGGAGCCACTACGGTCCATGCCGTTACGGAGGTCAGAGAAGCTGCGCATGTGCTCATCAATTTTCAGGAAGCCTGTCCGGATCCCAGATTTCACAGTCTCCACTGTAGGAGGAACCAGTGCTGGGGAGTCACTGGCGGAGCTGTCTGAACCGGTCTGGGAGCCTTGGGTCCCTCCGGCCCCTGAGCCAGCACCAATTATGTGTTCCAGAAGATGCTTAGAGCAGTAGTTGGCAACTCTTGAGCCAGCGTGACCATCGTACACAGCAAAGAAAGACCAGTCAGTCATACCAGGAGCCGGAAGTCCCAACACAGCTGTGTGAGCGTCCTCCATCTCCACCCGCCAGCCCTGCATGGAGCTCAGCCCGTAGCGCAGGCCATTGCCCTCAGCATGCAAGTTGTGCTTCTCTGTCCTGGGCTTGTCCAGGAACGCACCCATGGCTCCGCCCTAGAGGGAAAGAGAAAAGAACAGACAGACACGGGACAAAAAAAAGAAAAACAGACACAGAATTTTAGTTCAACAGTTGAATCACTGCAGAGTCGACTAAAAAACTGAGTTTCTCCACAAAGAGCCACACAACCACTTTAAATATTGTGTTTGCCAGAGATGTGCTCACAAGTTTCTAGGATTCAAGCCACACTAAATATGTTTACAAAAACAAATGTTAACATCGTATTGATGAATGAAAGCACCCTCGTTCTTACACAAAAACAAAAAGTCACCGTGTTACAAAGAGTAAAATGTAGAAGCACCGATACTGTGTGTACCGTCCACTTCAAGCACTGCTTGGTGCCAAGCAATAGGCCCGCCTCAAACAGGTACTGCACAAGTATCTAGTAGCTACTGTTATATATTCTCTCAAATATTAGGCTACTTAAACACTGTTCCAGAAAAAACATTCTGCCTACTTAGTTGCGTGTTCAATAAGGTGAATTTAATGGAAGAAACAGCAAAACACCACATGCAAATATAGAATGTCATAAGTTATAATGGCGAAGTTTCATTTTCAAGTTGTAGAATCAGGTTGTGAACATAAACTAGGCTTCCACTCACAATTGAAGTCAACTACATCTTCAAGGGCCTGAAAATGTAAACCCTGCAAATTGTTAAAGACTGCTTAAAGCTTTCAAGCATGCGTGTGTTTTTCTTGTACCGTTTACCTAAAAGAATAATTCAACCAAACAGTGACCATTGCTCATAATATCCAGAAATAGCACAGCCACTTTGGTTTATGCTTTAAGAGACTGAGGACCCAGCTTAAAAGCTTCTTTGGCCAGCCAGAGCTGGCTACTAACATCATTACCAAGCTCTACGGAGTGGATCCACAGGATGTGTTATCAGTCTGTAACTGCACCTGCATTAGCTTAATGAACAGCATCAGGCTGCTTGAAAGGAGAGAATAATTCTGTATCCAGCCACGTTAATTGGTTACTTAATGCGAGAACATGAGCGTATACAGTCTTATTGATTGTCACACTACTTAATGGCCTCTAAGCTTTGGAAATTGTACTCTTAACTTATACCTTAATTCCTGAAAATATCAATAAATGCTACTTACGAATAAGTTAGAGGCATACTTCCGGTCTCTTGGTTAAGGCTCAAGGTTACACTTTTTAAAAACATAAGAACTTCCCGGTTTCTCACTATCTCAGATTTCTGTTGACCGATGACTTAAGGTCAAAGGGGTATTGCATGGTTTAGATTTTATCATAAAAACTAAACAAATAAACGCAACTTTACAATAGATAAAGGGGAGACGATCACATGACACATGAGCATTTAGTCCACCATTTTTAGTCTCACATCTCTCTGACCATACAGATAAAACATGTATTCACTAATAACTGAGCAAGCTTTCTACACCGACAGCCTGCACTTTACTCACAGTTTATGTGCTTCACTGACTTTTACACGCATCCTTTCGCTCGCTTGAGAGTAGGGATGTCAACGGTCAACACACAGAACGTTTTTTTTTTTTAACCAGTTATGGATGTTGGTCTATAGGTTAATTTACAGTCTATATGTTAATTAAATATAACCTGTTCAGACAGGACGCCGGGCTCGATGTGTGCGTGTGAAACAGCTGGACAAGCACACACACCGAGCCCGGCGCCGCGGAGCGTGTGTATGCGTTCAGCTGTGTTGCTCTCAGAGCAAAATAAAGAGCAGGCAACAAAGCAGACAGATAAGTATTGAAAATGTTAAAATTGATAACAGATACGTTGTCTGATCGGCTTTTATACAGACCAGTGATCAAGCTATTTAGACCGAATATCAGCTGATAATTATTGGTGTCCGCTCGATCGTAAATGATCAAAATGCAGTAAGAAACTTCAGCAAAGCCAACGGAAAGTAAAAGGCATGATATAAACAACACAATACAAAACTCAAATTCCAGCAACTCTAAATGGAGAGTGCTTTGAAATGCGATGCCGAAGCTCATTCAGTGCCAACACTACTGGTTTAAATGTTTGAATGACTGAAATGATTAAGCAGATCTATAAGTAACGTGTGACATGAGGCGGAATTAAATGTGTGACTATGTGAAATGAGTTATAAGTATAATGATTCCTCGCACAATTTATTTCTACAAACTGGTCTCAATTCACCACCTGCGTTACCATTTTCCCCATCTCCATAACGTGCACGTTCTTCTGCCAAGTTTGTTCTTCAAGATTACAACATTGCGTAGGAAGTGCAGGTTCCTTCATGCCCCGTTTTGTGCACACGCAGTCGTTATAAATGAAACCCCAATCGGTGTTTCACAGGAGCAGCTATCACAAGCACACTTTACGAAGGCACGGGCCCTTTTATGTTAAGGCTGATGATAAGTCATCGACACAATGTGTTTTCCATATCTTCGTCCTGTGTATGTATGTATGTATGTATGTATGAATGAATGAATGAATGAATGAATGAATGAATGAATGAATGAATGTATGTATGTATGTATATATACATAACTTGTAAAGACTGATGTACGCCCAGAGAACTCATGGTGACGTCACCCAGTCTGATGTCTCCATGGTTACACAGCTTGGAGTGGCAGCTGAGTAGTTGCCATAGCAACATAAGCAGTAGATGTTGGTGGTTGCATGCAACAAGAGACGTGTACAAGTAAGTGTGTGTGTGTGTGTGTGTGTGTGTGTGTGTGTGTGTGTGTGTGTGGCCATTTCGGTGCGCGGTCTCACTCTCAACAAAGGTGGCGAAACCGACCCGGCTCTGATTTACTGACACCGCGCAGTTGTTTCTCTCACACGGCACTCTTGGCAAGATGAAGTGAAAGGCTGATTCTGTTTGAGAGTCCAGGTAGGAAGCTGGCAAACAGACAGGCCCACAGGTCTCACACTTCAGACAAGCAGGGCAGCTTTAACTCGCTAACTCAATTTAACAGTCAGCTGCTGATGGGATCCACGCAGGGCCAGATTAGCCTGTCAAACACAGACTACCCACAGGAGTGAACTACCAATAACAAAATAGCTCTTGCTCCCTTTTGTGCTGACATGCAGTTAGGGCTGGGTATCGTTTATAAAATCACGGTGCCAGTACCAATACCAGTACCCTTAAAGTGATACTGATACCAATAGAGTACCTCATTTGATACCTTTTATTTTCTACTTTATTCGATACCCAACATGTGAATGGACGCATTCAGTTTTGTAGAATGCCACCACCACCGCATATATTATTATTAGTGTGGTATAACCATACTTTCGAACGTCTGGGTACAAAATGATTGAATTCAGGTATCATGTACCAAATGAGCATTACATTATCACTATGATCAGTACAATGAGTCACCTTGTGAACAGGCTGATGGGAAATGTAGCATGGCGGTGTTGGAGAAAACAGGGGCTGGAATACTATAGTTAGAGGCTGAGTGAAATTCTCAATAATCAACGCATACATGATGTTTTTTCATGTGGCTCCCAAAAGAGAAATACAAAGCGTGAGAAGGGGACATTGGTGCCAGATAAAGGATCTCCCGCCTCATCCTAAAAGTAAAATTGGAACTGTAGTCAAACTGGCCGTCTCGTGTTGGGGTACAGCAGTTCGACGGGTGATTGGCAATAAATGCAACTTGTGCTCTTTATGAAGACCAGCGCTGTGTTCAAAATCATCGACTGTGCAATTTGTGTAGTGTTGCCTGAATATCTGGTGAGAATTGTTATACCCACTGTGGTGGACTAAAATCATCCCATATTGCAAACTCAAGAGCTAACTACCATCATGCACGGAAACGAGAATGCTGGATGAAAGGAATGCCTGAGTAGTGTCCGAATATTGGTTCCCTGATTTGACAAACTTTATTGTCCTATTCAAATTATTTCCTACATAGTGACAAACAAACCTGAATGATTTTAAAACACAGCCCAGGTCCCTTTGGCTAATGACAATCTTCTTTAAACTGAGGAAATACATTTTATTCCAAAGTGGCTGGTTCGCCCATAACACTGAAAATGCTCTGATTTATATCTTGAACTGATACTTGAAAAGGTTTACCATATACAGACATGCAGGGGACACTTCAAGTAAGAAGTTGACTACTAAACTACTGCTGGGATTCTATCAGTAAGTCAATTGGCAATGAGGAGAGCTTCAGTGATACAAACTTGTTTTTAAATTACTTAATTCAAGGCTTAACTAAAAACCTTTGGGGCTTACGGAATGTAGGCTGCACCTGACGCTGCTTATGAGTACATTTCCATTAGCCACGTCCACATTTGAAAGAGTGAAAAACTCAAGGTACCTGGAACTGCCCTCTGTTAGGATAGAAAATGCAACTAAACTGGAATCAGTTGTATTACTAAATAAGGAATCTCTTTTTACAAATTGGAGAGGTAGAACAAAAAGATATTTCAGATCCCCCCCTCTGTGATGACTCATCATTGAAGTTGCATCAGAAGCAGTCAATTTCCCGAAACAAGTGCTCTTTGAACAGACAGCTTCAGTCATCTTCAGTGCTGTGGCGTCGGGGAAGCTGCGGCTGTTATTTGACCAGTCAGGAGTCTATTGGACTATAGATAAAGAGGAAATGTGTCATGTTATACTAGACTGAGTGGTTTCTCTGTAACAAGAAGAGCATGTGTATGTACCTGCTCTCTCGATACAGAAACCCTGACTGCCTTCAATTCGACTCCAACGGTGGGATGTAGTGAGAGGCGGAGGGAGGAATGACATGTCATTGCATGGGTTCAATATTTACCATGTACTAAATGCTTTAAAAGCAATCTCAATTCCTGTAAGACAAACTGGGGACAACGCGCGCCCCCCCCCTCCCATATTTTGGAACTTGACAAATTCATCTTTGAGTTATTTCGAGCTCGCCAATTAACACCGTCTGTATCTGTAAGTGATTCGATCAACAGACGCGACATAATTTGTAAAGATAAATGCCTTTGCACAGGCCAATGGGGGTCCCAGGCTAAAACAGCATGGCTAGTGCAGGATTTCACATCAAGGTGCCAACACAAACATGCCACTGATGATGCTGCCATTTCTGGAACACACGTCACACAAACCCAAGCACACGGCCACATACACACCAACAACCCAATAAAACTACCACAACCAGGCAATAAAACAAGTTAAGTCCTGTACTGGTGTTTCACCAGCACCGAATGGGAATACAGAGCACATGGGAACTTTACTTGTTAGTGACATAAGACATTGACAGTAAATAATAGAGAATCTATGTCATAGTCACAACATCTAGGGATAAAACAGAGTAAAATCACGTGTGCTCTTTGGCCCTTTGTGGCATCAATAACAACCTCAATTGTATGTGGTATATCTTCACTCAAACCATTCGTGGCAATTATTTACCTCAGTGTGAAAACAAGGACGTGCTCGGCAAAGATGTTATCATAACATAAAGAGACACCTTCACCTCTCTGACCGTTAACCCAGCAGCTAACTACACCTTCACCTCACTGAACGTTAACCCAGCAGCTAACTACACCTTCACCTCACTGAACGTTAACCCAGCAGCTACACCTTCATCTCACTGAACGTTAACCCAGCAGCTACACCTTCACCTATGAACGTTAACCCAGCACTACACCTTCACCTCACTGAACGTTAACCCACCAGCTACACCTTCACCTCACTGACCGTTAACCCACCAGCTACACCTTCACCTCACTGACCGTTAACCCAGAAGCTACACCTTCACCTCACTGACCGTTAACCCAGAAGCTACACCTTCACCTCACTGACCGTTAACCCAGCAGCTACACCTTCACCTCACTGACCGTTAACCCAGCAGCTACACCTTCACCACACTGACCGTTAACGGTAGCTGAGTGTCAGTTGACTCTAACTGACCTGTGTTGCTAACCAGCTAACTAACTAGCGAAGAGTTCACACTTGTCAAAGTGTTTGTCTCCACTCGCCAACGTTGGTCCGAGACGTGACTTACTTTGTAGTGACTGTCCCCCGGTCCTTCTTCCTGTGGCTTCAGTGGCGTGTTGACCAGGCGTCTTGTTAGAGGCTTATCTCTCCTTAATGTTCGCCACTTTCGGTTCTCGGCCCCTGCTCGTCAGCTAGCTTTGATGAAGCTAGCCCTCATTTCACACGACCAGTTCTGCTCTCAGCATGTCTTTGCATCGGAACCAGGCTTTTGTGTACATGTTTTGGAACCGTAAACACGGGGAGACCCGAGTGAATGACCGCTACGTCGGCGGTCGGTTGACGTGGGGAAAAAACACTGGTTTCGGCAAAGATTTATCTCGGCTAATTTAGGCTGAAGCTAAATGTATGAGGCAGATCATGACGTTCTTCTTCAACATGCAGTTCGGGGGACGGGCGGTGGGCTCGCTCTCGTCTGTGATTGGACGAGAACGGACTCAAAGCGGAGACGCGATTGGTCGGAAAATAAGTCGGTCAGACCCAGAGCCGTTTGGAGAGAGAGTCGCGTCAACAGAAGTTCAAAATGCTTGATCGTCACGTGATTCACGTAGACTTTGGCTTCGGTCGAAAAGGCCCAATCTCTCAGGTGCTTAACTGACGTCACTTGTTGAATGGTTGAGTGTGAGAGGCTGTCAGGGCTTGAAATGGTGTCAATACAAACGTCACCACATTACCTGTCATGTGTTTTTAGTACCATCTTTATTCCTCAATCTTTCTGTGTACATTTAATATGCCAGACTAAACATGCAATCCTTTTAGTTTATCTTTTTTTTGGGGGGGGTGGTTCCACACTAGTAACAGTTTGAGCCATATAAAAAGAGAGTTGGTCAACGGAAGTTCAAAATGCTTCATTGTCATGTGATGCACGTAGATTGGCATGAATAGATATTAGTGGCTTGCACTGTCACCTCACAGCAAGAGGAGCCTGGTTACGATGTGGACCGCAGGTTAGGTTAATTGGAGGCTCTAAATTGCCCTTAGGTGTGCATGTGAGTGTGAATGGTTGTCTGTCTCTATGTGTGCCCTGAGATGAACTGGCGACCTGTCCAGGGTGAACCCTGCCTTCGCCCAATGTCAGCTGGGATCGGCTCCAGTGCCCCGCGACCCTAAATAGGATATTTGAACGAGAACAAATAAATTCAGAACAGAATTAGTAGTTATTTATAGTTTAGATATTATTAACTATAGTGTTTCTAGAGCAGCGGCGGTAATGTTTACAACAGCAAAGGCAGTATATAAAGTCATTAAAATATCACTGGAAACAAATCTAAAATGTAAATAAATAAATAACATTCCTGAGTGAAGTTTAGAAATGAAAATAATCAATAATGAAGAACACCGAGGTTGCTTTCATTCACATGTTCATGCTTGTTGAACAGACATATTAATAAAGTATTGGCTTTTTACTCCCAATATTTTATTGCATTAACGAGCAAAATTGTCATTAACTCAAATAATCTTCACTTGGTTTACTTCTGCCTCTCCTCTGTATGCTCACTTAGTGTGTGTTAATGTGTTTGTACTTGTGTGTGTAGTTGGAGGAGCTCAGCCCGACACAGAGAGCTGAGGAGATGCTTTCTACAGCGTGATAAGAAATCACACCAAAACAATTACCCATCCCAACCTTTATTTAATGTAAAAACATGAAATGCTCTCGCTAGAGCCAGTGTTCAGTTTATCCGTTCTGGGCTGCTGTAGAAACATGGCTGACTCCATGGACGAGGACTCGCTCCTTATGTAGAAAGAAATGGCTTTTTCTAAGCCAACAAAAACATAACCATTTTTTGTTTCAGGTCATTAATAATAATAATAATAATAATAATACATTTTATTTATATAGCACTTTTCAAAATTCTCAAAGACACTTTACAAACATTAAAATCATCATAAAAGAGCTATACACTAAAAACATGGAACACACATTAATCATATATTAAAAGCACTTCTGAAAAGGTGGGTTTTGATTTGTGATTTGAATATAGAAAGGTCAGTGCAGTCTCGGATTTGTTTGGGGATTATACACCAAACAAACGTATATGAATGTAGTTATGAATATTATGTTATACACTGTTCTTTTAATGGACTAGTAAGAATCTGTCAAATTTTACTTAAAGTGTAGTTTAGAAATGTTAATGTATAATATTGTTGAGTTGAGATTTACTATTGTTTATGTTTTACAGTCATTTGTTGTATTCATATAATGGCTGTTTGTAATGTGTTTTGATGTAATTATATTGGGATGGCTGTAATGGTGATATTGAAACAATTTTACTTACTTTACATGTAGTTTATGTAAAAACTATTTGTCATTAATACAATGTATTTGAATACGGATCACAGGAAGAGGATTGTTGTCGAGGTAACAACTAATGATAATACAAATAAACTATAAAAGAATGATCTAAATTCATTGTATGTTGTCTTAATTTCTAATTAAATACATTTTCTTGGATTAGAATGCTTTTAAATCAATGCACAAACTAAAAATGACTGTAAAGCTAGTTAGTAGCTGAACGAGAACAGTGGAACATTATAGAGTGTTAGCAGATATATTTACATTTTGGACACCAAGGGCTTTGGTAGTATTCCTGGAAATTTGGGGAGCGCAAATACACAAATATGACATGTTTTTGTGTTGCTTGTTGTTTTTAAATGCTGATATTTTTTCACATCTTTACTGAGACCTGGCTCCATCCTGGCATTCCAGATCAAGCTGCACTTGATGGGTGAACCGCAGGACTCCGGTGAGATGAGAGGAGGCGGACTATGTGTTTACATCAATGATGCTTGGTGCTCAAACACACTGAAAGTTGATGGACGATGTTTTTCTGATGTCGAGTTTTTAATGTGAAGAAGTCAGCCATGTTATCTGCCCAGAGAACTGTTTTTGTTGCTGCTGTTTACATTCCTCCTGATGCAAATTTAAAAAATGCACACAGGATTACACAATTTTTCTTTTTTCGTTTGCAATGTTTTTCTTGTGTTTAAAATAGGCTACAAATGCATTTTGTTGTGATTCCGTGTTGCATTATGATAATAAATTAACCTTGAATCCTTGAATCCTTGGCGGCCACCTATGGTTCTGAAAAGTGAAGCCAATGCGGAAGTGCCTTAACTTAACTTAGAATCTTTCTAATGGCCAGCAGGGGGCGACTCCTCTGGTTGCAAAAAGAAGTACCGATGTATAGAAATCTTTGAGAAAATGATCCTACTTTTCAAAGCATTTATTACCTCAGTTATTACCTTTAACCCTTTCAAATGAGTGTTTTCAGTTCATGAAAGTTAATTGTAGCTTTTATGGTCACCTAAAAATGTCTTATTCAGCATTTGGTTGTACTTAGCTCTACGCTCTCGTGTCACTTCTGGTTGCAAAAAACCAAGGTGACGAAGGGGCGAACTTGAGTCAATGTTAGTATGTTAACAAGCTAAACTGAGATGGTGAACAAGGTAAACATTAAACCTACTTAGCATCAGCATGTTAACATGTTAGTATGCTTAGGTTAGCATTTAGCTAAAAGTAAAAAACATGCCCAAGTGCAGCCTCACAGAGCCGCTGTAGTACTTGTTGTACTCTTGTACGGCTGTAGTCTTGTTGGGACTAAACTTGGTTGTGTTACAGAAAAAAAACTTGATGATGTTAAACAGTTAAATGCGTAAAAACACATTTGAGATTCTTTTTTTAAATACTTGTGAACTCTTACAAAATTAGGATGGTGGCTATAAAGAGTTCTTTGAATAAAACATTTTTAATAGAGATGTTTAACACTATGAGAAGTCTTCAGCTGTACGTGTTCACAGGTTCCGACCTGTTACATTGTACATTTTACTGAAATAGTTAGGTTTAATACTTGATTTCATTCAGATGGAGTATTTTTTGAAGACCGGCCAGTGTATAATTAAAAACACAAGAAGTCAAAAACAAACTGCACTGTACAAGAGGCAGAAACTATTGGCTTGGCAAAGTTACCAAAACATCATAGGAAAGATTATGAAGGTTACAAAAAGTGTAAAAGAACCTATGATTCTCAGAAGGAGTCTGTCTTGAGGCACAGCCAGAGTACATAGTGCTTTATATTTCTTGCTTCTCTTTGGGTTCTGTAGGCTTCACTGAGAAGTAATTGCTCAGCATTGCCCACCTTCCGTCCCAGGACACAATACTGTGGCTGCAGCTTATCCACTGCATGAAATTCAGGCCCCTTGGAAGAATATTGTTCTAAGTGTCCTATAGTTTGAACAAAATAATCCTGGCAGAATTTTTAAACACACGCTCGCCACCTATGTACCACTTTTTCCTGCATATTGACGCCATGCATATTCATGCGCTCATGATGATGGATTCATTTACTGATGGGTTAACAACTCCTGCACCAGGCACTTGTTTATTTTGCCACCTACATTATATAAATGAGGTGAAACACACACACACACGCTTTGTGTTGAAGGAGGCCACAAGCTGGAATGTCGAACTGTATTTTTATCAGCGGCTTAATATACGAACAGAGGTTTCTTTATCATTGTTTTTCTCTACAGATCGGCACAAGTTAGCAGAGTAAACACTGAGTTAAGTGCCTTCGCTGCTTTTTCTCTGCTTGTATGAAATCACCCCATGTCTGATCCTCTCTGCAGAGTGCAGCAATCACGCCTTGCCTTGCCCTCCACTCTTCAAACACGAGAGCACTTGAAAAGCTGATTTCCTGCTCCTCAGAGGGAGCAGGTTTCTTTTGTCAACTGAGGAGCCGGGTCAAAACAATAATTGTTGGCAAATCATGCCTGAAAATATACAACACTCATTTGATTTACATGTAATTTTCACAAGTCTTCTCTTCAAGCCTCCTTAAAAGCGTGCAACGTTACATCAGGGCTTTATCGAATGTTTGTGAGGGCAAATCAATTTAATTTCCTGGATATAATGTATAGAGTGTTTATCCTCTGTGTATGTGTGAGAGAGAAAAAGAGAATGTACACCACAACCACTTACATATACATTGGCCCATTAATGCACGTTACGTGAGGGGGCAAGCTGCGCCCCATGCTTAATGGGATTACAGTCATTAACCAACTGTTTACTTAATGGGAGAGGACCTCTCTCTCTTGTTTTGTTTCCAACTCTCTCTCTCTCTCTCTCTCTTTGTCTCTCACTCTCTCGCACTCTCACTCTCTTTCTCTTTCTCTTTCTCACTCTTTACCACTTCTCTCTCTCCTTTTTCTCTCTCTCTCTCTCTGATCCCTAATCAGCGAGACGGCCTAGGAGTGCCTTGGGGCTGAATACAAATGAGCGCAGCTGCCCAATCCGGATTACTATCACACACAGGCTTGCGCTCGATGTACAAATTCACACACACACACACGCACACGCACCAAAAAGAGTGCATGTAAACATAGTGGCCGATGCATGGACATATTTCATTGGCATGCATGGCCAACACTTGCTGACACATGTATTTTCCAAGCATATGTCACACTATGAATACATCTCACACATGCATGCACTCACACACACATGCACAGACTGTTCTGATCACATGCAATGTCCAGTAGCAGACATATGCTGCCTCGGGAACCTGTGTGTACACGGTCTGTATATTAGAGTCAGGGTGGCCATATATCGCCAGTCTTCAGCAAGTGACATTGTGGGACCAGCTCTACTGGTCTCTACTAAAAAAGAGATGAAATTGTCATGGTGAAAGTTTGTAAAGTAACGAAATGCTGCACTTTTGTAACGATAATAATCTCAGGATTTGCATTCTCAATGTCACTGCATTTGAATGTAATTCATTTTTATATCTTTAATAATAAAATATCCCCCGATTATTTTATTCTTGTGGTGAACTCGATTGATGCCTGTCCTACTACCTCATATTTGAAGACTTATTAGAAGACTTATTTTAATGCTTATTTTTATGCTTTAATGCTATTTTAACACTTTATTTAGAGCGGAAGTTGAGGATTTTATTCTGTGACCTGGAACCTGCCATACAATAGAGCTATTAGCCACTGGGCAGCTCCACTAGAGTAGTTGGACATTAATGCCATGCTCAAGGGCACCTTAACAGGAGGTAATGAAGGAACGTCAAGCCACTGATTCACTTCTCCACCCAGATTTATCCTGCCAGTCTAACATTGAACCAACAACTTCAGGCCACAGTGGCTGAAAGGCCTGAGAGGATATAGAATCCCATGCAGTGCAGTGTGGTTTAAGTGTAATTACAGTGCTGTTGAAATGCCCTGCTATAGAAGGTTGGCCTGAGTTGGTAAATTAGAGCCTGGGCTAAGTGCACCCACTGTGCAGGGTCAGAGATGAATGGCTACTGTGGATCATCAGTAGTATCACACCCCCATCTACTGGGAGAGAGAGGTACTGCTACCAGACACAGGAGAAACAGGGAGGAAGACACTAAAGGTAACAAACACTGAAAGTCCTGGTTCTTATACCAACTGTTTGCAAAATCAATGCCCTCAAAAGTCTAACAAAAAGGTTTATTCTTACGTTTGTTTTATTGTGAATCCACTGGTGAATAACCATATGGTAAGAAAATTTGGATTTGAACTTAGAACTTTTAATTTCTCTATGTTCAGTCAGAGGTTCAGGTACTTTCTTGATGGACTTGTACTAAAGACAATCTACTGGATGCTTTTTCCACACACCATTGTGTCCCCTAAAGTGTTTCTCCTGTTGGAGTGGAACTAAGCCCCTTTTCTAATTTACTAAATCCCTCCCTGATATGAGTGTGGTATTCATAATCTCCCTCTGCATTGAAGCTACAAAAATATCACGCATACTCTGTGGGGGTCTGACTGCTACTTGGACAGCGCACAGCACAGAGTGACAAAAACAGCCTCAATGTCTATTGAAATGGCAATAAACGGATTGATTTCTTGAGTGAGCTGTATGCCAAGGTGACCCTGGGAACTCTGGGTATACATGCAATCTTCATTTTCGTTCTGAGATCTCTCAGTGATCTATCTCTCTTTGACTGATATTGGGAGAAGAGTTCAGCTGGAAGAAATCGTTTAACAAAGCAAGGACGATCTTCTACCTGAGCGGGTAGAGAGAAGGCCACCGCCTCTGTTTCTGCATCCACCTCGTCTTCACAGTCCGTCCCAGCTCTTTCTCTGTATGCATTTCTGCTTGGCCATTGTGTTTTGTGGTGCCAAGGTACAGTAGATTTGTTTGGGTTTAATAGAAAGATGGTCTTGAGATAGAGGGTTCAAGGAAAGAGGAAGGTGCATTGTAAAAAATAGAAAATGATGCATGAAGCAAACTAGTAAGAGTATTGAGGTGTTGACTTCAAAGCTCAGAGGAGGTAACAATCTTTTTTTTTTTTGTCATTGTAGATGACCTGTGTGTGTCATCTCTGCGCCTCATGTCAGGAAGCATTCCCCCCGCTGAAGTGTCCTTGTGTAAAGACACCAAATCTGTACCCTTTCTCAGCCCAAGTCTCTGATGAAATGTCTCCACAGCGATCAATTCCGCTGCAATAAATCAAATGGAGTTCAACAAATATACATAAACGTAGTTCAACTTTAACATATTGTATTTTTGTATATTTGTCTACGCAGAGGTTGGGATTCAGTAACTTTTTTGACTCACAACCGGATTCTGTCCTAGAAAGTCTTTAAATCACAGAGCAACTTATAGATGACATTTACCATCAGCGAGCATAACATTTCTGAATAAACTCTGCAATATTCTACAGGGAGTACATCTTCTCATGTATCACAAAAACATCTCACTTATTGCATTTTGCTGTTTTATACGTCATTATGTAACCATCGAGAACTTGTGCTAAAATTGATGTTAAAAAAAACGTATGGGAAAAGAACCTTGATGGAACTGAATGACTTACTGGAAGTATCAGGTCAAGCTCAGCTCACTCTGTTTGGTCCTCTGTTCAGACAAGATGTTAAAGTTAAGGAGCAGAAACACTGAGAGAGAGGCTCACTAGCAAACAGCACACTAATGGGCACATAACAAACCAGTCAAACCAGAGATTGTTAATTAAAGATCCAAAGTAAACCCGTCTGGCCCACATATTTTGTGTGTGTGTGTGTGTGTGTGTGTGTGTGTGTGTGTGTGTGTGTGTGTGTGTGTGTGTGTGTGTGTGTGTTAGCACTGTGAGATCCTAGCTTGCCCTACCACAGAATGGGTACACGTCCATTATTGATGATGTCATTAAAATATGCACAAGGACAAAATAGGCAATGCTGTGGAGGGTTCTGGGTGATAATGCTCTGTGTAAACGTGTCACCGTGCATGTGTGTGTGTGTGTTCGTGCTCCACGTGGACCTTCAGATGTCTTCCAGATGCATTCGATCAGATGGTTACAGAGACATTTCAGAAACTTTTCCATACACACACACACACACACACACACACACACACACACACACACACATTTGACATATATTTGATGTGGTTGTTATCATTTAGTTTGGATAAATATGTATGCATAAGTACCTTTTATCAATCTTAATCCCAGTATAAATTTGCATTCAAGTTTGTGTGTGTGTGTGTGTGTGTGTGTGTGTGTGTGTCTCTGTGTGTGTTGTGGTGTCGGCCCAGTGCAGTGTGAGCTAACAGCAGCTGACAGGCAGGTTTGAGGCCTCTCTCTAGGGTCCTCAGTGTGTGTTTGTGTATGTGTGTGTCTGTGTGTGTGTGTCTTGCTCTAGTGGTGTGTGCTAATTGGAAGCTCAGCGGGACAGGCAGCAGGTCGTCAGTAGTGCCCATGTGCACATGTAGAATCATACACATTCGCTCTCTCTCTGTCTCTCTGTCTCTCTGTCTCTCTGCCACACACACACACACACACACACACACACACACACACACACACACTCTCTCACACACACAGCTCAACAGCAGTCTGGTCCGTTAGCCTTTCTACATTTAACATGAGTCCAGTCTGCAGCCTCTTCACTTATTCATCCCTCTCCACCTCCTCCTCAGCCACCTCTCGCCTGCACTAACCTGAAACGACAGCTGTGCTGTGGCCGATGGAGACCTGCCCGCCTCCCCTGTCTCACTGGACAACAGAAACATACACATACACACACACACACACCACCAACTAGCTGTGCAGGCATTTCCAAATGAAGAGAGGAGAGGAGAGGAGAGGAGAGGAGAGGAGAGGAGAGGAGAGGAGAGGAGAGGAGAGGAGTCAACGGTGTAAAAGAGAAGGAGGTGATGTGGTGTATGTGTGTTGAGGGGGATCGATGGTGTGCCCAGTGGTGTGTGAATGTGTTATTTACCTGAACAGGCTGGGGACCGAAAGAGATGAGAGATTCACCTTCTCCTGAGAAATTCCACAACACACACACACTTACATGCAGACATGAACACACACGTATTACCTTACACACATATCCACAGACTAGCATATATACACATTCCCATACATGCACATACTGTAAAGAAAACGACAGAAAAAATAAAACACACAGCAGGCTGTAGAGGAGCTGAGTGACAGCGGAGGTTTGGTGCAGTGATAGTCGGCTCAGGTCATTTTTTCCTCCAATCCGACGCACAAAAACACAAAGCTTATGAACCGGTATTGTTGACATATGAAGACTCTGCTTTGTCGGACAGGCATGAATAATGAATAAAAATAATACAACACTTTACTGATCCTTGAGGGAAATCCTCTCTTCACTTGACCTTTGTCAACAGATGTTACAGAGCAGGGTCAGTATCCCTGGAGCTGGCACATGGGATGCATCACATGTTTTGGTTGAGAACCAGACACTCCTACTGTCCCTGATGAGAAAGGAACGACAAGCTTTTGGTGCTTCAACCCAGTGGGCTTCTGTTAAAACATGTTTAATATGTTAGTGAATACTTACTCGAGTCATTTTCAGTTCTGTTGTTTGACAGACAAATGTGTGTTAAAAATATCTAAGTTGAATTAGAATTGAAGCATTTTCATGAATGCCACCAGTTCATTGAATGTGTAAAATAAAGATTTTGGTACTGTCTTCTCACATGACTCTGTGTTGTGTGTGCGCGTGTGTGTGTGTGTGTGTGTGTGTGCGCGTGTGTGTGTGTGTGTGTATGTGTGTGTGTGTTTTGCTGGTTGGATGTCAGTTACTTTTCAGCATGTCTGACAGCCAGCATATGATCCTGAGACAGCGTGACAGCTGCCTTCACACCCCTCTCACCATACGCACACACAATACCATGCACATGCACAGTGAATGACAGCTTCGCCACCCTGTGACGGACCTGCTACATCCACCTGCAGCCAACAGGCCCAAGGATAGAGAGGTGGAAGGGTTGTGGATAAAACGGAGATCGGGATTAAGAGTGTGACTTGAGGCTAGACAGGAGACAGATACAGAGATGGACAAGACACCAAAGGGCTGGTGGATGCATGGATGGATGTCAAAGGTCAGGGGGAGATCTAAGCGAAGCCAGGAGAGGGAGGAAAAGAGGAAGAAGTACTTAGAGTGATGGGTGAATGAGAGAGAATCATACAAATATAAACTATTAAAGACAGAAAGAGGATAAAGTCTACCAATAAGTAAGTGAAGGAGAAGTATTTGTCAATAAAAAGAAGCCTGGGGGATGCTGAGGCTCGCGAGCATGGCCTGTGAATTAAGTTGAATCACAACACAGCAAAATTGCATGCGTGTCACTAATGAGCAACAGCATAGAGGCAATAAGCTGCCACAGAAAACACTTCACATCATCACCGCCAAAACTGCTTCCTAGTGTGGCCTTCATCAGTTCTCGAAAAGTTGTCTCTTCCACATCGCCTCAGGCCCGATTTTTCGCATGCAACCCCCCCCCCTCCAATTTACCCCCCTTAGGGGAACGCAGACCCTCTAACTGATAAGTGCCAAGGCTTTGGGGAGGGGTTGAAGGGTGGTGGGAGTGGAGTATCCATTGTTGAGGCGCCTTCATCGGAGCGCAATGGCAGGCAGTGTCCTCCTCACCGCTCCCTAATGCGACGAGACATGCCTGACATTCCACACCACATATATCAAAAGAGAGTTCTGGACTTCATACATATGTGCTCACACACAGACACATGCGAAGCACGCAGACACACACACAAAACATACACACACACACACACACACACACACACACACACACACACACACACACACACACACACACACACACACACACACACACACACACACACAGGAGACAACAAGAGAAAAACAATGAGTGTTAGGGTTGAGACAGATTTCAGATGTATGAATTCCTTTCCCTATTAGTTTGCTCTGTATCATTTTGTTGACCCTTTCTTCTTTTCCTGCGTACCAATTGCATGTCACGGTTGAGAGGGCCTGTGTCTGCTCAGACGATGACAGGCATGTTGTTGACATCGGCATTCGGCTATTCATCTACGTGCTTGTTTGTTTGCATTTCGCCATCCTCCTCCATTCACTCAATCCTCCAGAGTTGGCATGGTGACAATTTGTGGAATATAAAACTTGATCGGATTTGATTTCGGGACTGCCGTGAGGAAGTCAACAACACTCTGAGGATGCTGAGGCTCCTTGTGCTGTAAAGCTATCATGCAAATGGCTGAAATAAAAGATTAGAGTAGCGAGAGGCTTTTAATACACACACACAAACACACAAATATGCATTGGAGAGCTAAACGTAATAATGATAATAATAATAAGAACTTTATTCGTAAAGCGCCTTTCAAAATCAATGTTACAAAGCGTCATGTTTTTACAATAAAAACATGAAAATAGAGACTATAGAATATACCACTTGTTAAGAAAAAGTATTTAGCTAAAAGTGAGTCTTAAAAATAGATTCAAAGGAAAATATTGAGTTTGCCTGCCTGAAAAAGGTAAATCTGTTCAGGCATTTGCAGGTGCTACATAGTAAATGTCTGTGGTGCTCTTACTTTAACAAAGACTGTAAATATGTAGTAAAACCACAAACACACACACACACACACACACACACACACACACACACACACACACACACACACACACACATCCAGAGAACCCCGTGCTGTGCTTGAGGGCAGGCTCACCGTAGGCCTTTTCCTGAAGCAGAGGTGATGTGTCCTGGTCCACTAATGTCAACATCGCAGCCTGGGTCGGAGAGCTGTCAAACACACTAACATACAACCTTTTCCGGCTAACACTAACACAGTAAGAGTGTGTGGTTATGTGCAGGCCCAAAATGCCAAGTGTTCCCTTGTCCCTTCTCAATATTTGAGAGAGTTCCACTATTGTGTTGCCTTATCTTTGCCTTCAAGGTAAACAGGATCCAGTGTTCGGTATGTGTGTGAGTGGGTATGTGTGTATGGTGTGTGTGATCTTTGCTTTTGAATTACTCCTCCTGATGCTGATAACTCATATTTAATCTTTTGTCCAACTGCTTGACATTAGTATACAACATTTGACAAAAGAAATAAGAATATTATAAGGATGCATTCAGGCAACATGCAGGTGTGTATAGAGTAATAGATTGTTTCATAATGTTACTTAAGGTCCAAGTATTGGTTTGTGATCAGCTTCACAATATAAAAATGATGTGAGTCAAATTTATTTACATAGGGTACAAGGAAAGCAACTCAGATGCTCTATGGAATGTACAAATTCTCATTATCAAAGCAGTTTTGCTTGCCATGAAATGTGGTTCAGACATTCAAGTTCTCCTCAGGATGAATTTTTATAACTTCTGAGATCTCTTAACTTTTTGAAGTGCGTTTATGACCAAATACCTCAAGTCATGACAAACCCGTCAGCCTAAACAGCACTTGGTGTTTAGTGCTAATTCACAAATGTTAATGCTGACACGCTAAACTAATGGTGAACACGGTAAACATTACCTACTTATTAACATTACTTACTTATTGTCATTGTGAGCACTTTAGCATGCTGAAACTGGCATTTAGCTTACAGTGCTGTGCCGTAGCCTACAGTCTCACATGAGCCGCTAAGATAGCTTTAGGCTCTGATGCTGCGTTCCAGACAACTCAGAGGTCAGAATTTTTTCACACCAAATGTAAACAACAAGCATGGCTGACCGTGACAAACTGATGTTTCTTTGGCAAGTGTACACACAATTAAACTTCTAGCAGTGCAGCCTCTTCAGCCATTTTTGGGGGTCTTTTCTAATATTTTCCTGAAGTTTGTTGCAGAGACGATAACTTTCAGAGATTGTTTCCAGCTGCCTAAAACCATGGTGATATATTTTGTCATCAATTAATCTGCAAAAAGGGGTTTAAATTATGATAGTATATTATTTTAATTATATACAGTTTAGGTTGCCCTTCCATTGTTGTGTGAGGTACTAACGTACTGAATACTACCGTACTGCATACTACCGTACTGCATACTAACTTACTGGATACTAACATAATGCATACTACCACACTGCATACTAACGTACTGCATACTTATGTACTGCACACCAACGTACTGCATACCAACTGCATACGTACTGCATACTAACGTACTGAATACTTACGTACTGCCTACGTACTGCATACGTACTACATACCTACTGCATACTAACGTACTGAATACTTACGTACTGCATACGTACTGGATACGTACTACATACCTACTGCATACTAACGTACTGAATACTTACGTACTGCATATGTACTTAATGTGTACTATATACTCAGTCTGTGTGTACTGCATACTGCCTACTAGATTAATGATTAAGTATGGCATTACAAGCATACTTTTCAAACTGAAGTACACTCAAGCAAGATGTCTTCTCTGCATCACATGACTGTATCGATCCCAACATATTTTCCAGTATAATTATTTATTTTGAGTATGTCCAGTTTATAATGGCATGTAACATATTAACCACATATTGAATTGAACGTCATACAATGCAATTTTGGACACAGTCTTAGTCTAGTATTACAGTAAATGCTCTATAGCAAATGTAGAGAACATACTTTATTGTGATTATGGACAGGCTCTCTACCTCTATACAATAGCTTGCACCTTTATTCCCAAAATATTGGCAGTGTGCTACATATTGAATAGCAGACTGAGCATACATTGGGATAAACATATTATGCTGAACGTACCATGAATATGTGTCGAGCTTCAGCTGTCAAGCTAGAAAAAAGGACACACACACACACACACACACACACACACACACACACACACACACACACACACACAGAGTAAATGAGTTAGAACACACATCGGACACCGGAGATAGCATGCGGTGAAGGCATGTAGGTGTTGGAGCGTGAAGGCTTTTCCCTGTTAATACGGATATAATGATGTGACTATAACTATATCAACGTCACTGTGTGAGAGTGCCGTGGGATCACAGGAACAGTTGTTTTGTTGATCTGCAAGACAATTCTTCGTGACTCACACCTCATAAAAGAGAGTTAAAGATAGAAGCAACAAGAGATAGATAGAGGTTGATAAACAAGAGGAGACAACGGCTAGTGTGTTGTTTTGACTGCGCTGAGAGGGAAGTGAAGCCGACAGTGAGTTGGCCTACATTCGTGTAGATTTATGTGTGAGGGGAAACAGAGAGACAGCCCTGTGTCTATCTAATTATTCATCCACACAGTTTGTGTGTGTACATATGCCGTGGATACTGTGCATGATGCATAATATAGATGAGTGTGTTGCAGCCAGGGGTACTTGTACCCCAAGAGGGGACTTCAGTTACCAGGGCTAGCCTACATGGAAAGATTGAAGAGTAGCTGAGCGAAGCTTGAATAAAATAGAAATAAACATCTGGATATGTGTTGCGAGTGTGAAACTAGTTTTGCAAGCTAGCAGAGAAGTAATCAGATAAAAGTATTGCATGCTTGAGAAGTAATCGCTAAACATTGAAATAGTTAGCGAAAGGTAATGGATAAATGGTTGAAACATTTAGCTAGAAGCAATAGAGAGCCAAATTAATTGATTAAAAAAGTTCACTAAAAGTAGCAGATTAATAGCAATAGCTCGCATTAAATGTAGCGAATGAATGTTGGAAATATTTTTGCATGCGATCTCAAAGATATCCGTTTCGGCATCTTTGGTGTGCCCAATGGCAATAAGGATTTTGGGTGTCACTTGTGATCTTTCCTGTGAATTTTGCCACAGACACCTAATTCGTGATTCTGGATATGATCAATGGTAAATGGTAAATGGACATGTACTTGTATAGCGCTTTTCTAGTCTTATGACCACTTAATGCCCTTTAACACTACATGTCATTCACCCATTCACACCCATCCATACACTGATGGCAGGAGCTTTGCATGGTGCCACCTGCCCAGCAGAACTATCTAACCAATCATAACCAAACACACACCGAAGGCACAGCACTCGGGAGCAATTTGGGGTTAAGTGTTTTACCCAAGGACACATTATATACGATATGGACTAGCGGAGCCGGGGAGCTAACCACCAATCTTTTGATTGAAGGACAACCCGCTCTACCACTGAGCCACAGTCACCACATTGTGTAACCTCATTAAGATATTAATATTAACAGACATATATTTAAATGCAAATCTTTGAGATTATTACTTTACAAGTATAAAACAGTTGGAAAAGATGAAAAAAACTTTAGGTAAACTAAGGATAAATGGTCTGCCACTCCAATCTAAACATTACTTCAATTGTATGAAAAATGTATTTACTTATTTATGTAATGATTTAAAAAAAACATCCAGTTCGAAATCAATTCAAATAAACACATTTGGAACACGGCAGGTGATGTCGACAAAGATGACAAAACAAAACAATGATCTAGATTATGTGTGTGTATGTGTGTGTGTGTGTGTGTGTGTGTGTGTGTGTGTGTGTGTGTGTGTGTGTGTGCGTGTGTGTGTGTGTACATCAGGGTCTAGATGAGAAGATGTCACTCTCTTTTTTTCCAAGGTGACATGCTGGAAAACATTTTCACTTTCAGACTCTAAAAGTGGTATTACTGTAATCTCCATCAAATGTCCCAAAAGACACACACACACACACACACACACACACACACACATACACACATGGACATGCACACAAACACATACTCACACAACATATCACAGCACAGTTGTCTTTGGCATTTCAGTGATTTAGAGCGTCATCCCTGGTTGCCACTAGCTTGAAACTGTGATCTTCACATATATGACACCTCAGCTCAACAAGGTCCATACAAAAACACACAAGCACACACACACACACACACACCCACACATACACACACACACACTGAAGGGATGTCTCTGCTCTGCCTCTCCTGCCATCACATTCTCACTTCCTGATATAGACAGACAGACACCAATCCTTTGGGACACAGAGACACTTCTCTCTTTCGCTCCCTCGCTCCTTCCTCCTTTTTTCGTGATCCGCTGCTCCCTCTCGTGGGGATGGTAGGAGGCGGGGCCGGAGGTTAGACAGATGGAGGCGGGTGATACACCGATACACAGTCAGTCTCAGGTCTGCTCCTGCGGGAATGGTGTGATGGAGAAGGGGAAGTAGAGGGGAAAACATGGAAGTCTCACTCTGCTTTTTGTTTTTACCAGTCATGAAAAGACAAAGAGAGACCAAACTACACAAAATAGAAAAGTGCTACATAATTCATTGTTAAACATTCTATTGGTGATATCATTATATTGTTCTTACATACTGTATATTCTGTACCAATCATCAAATTGGAATATTCTAGATGTCAAGGTTTCTGGATACATATCCCCCAAATTCAGCCTGGCATATTTGATATCTTTAGAAACGTTGGGAGCTCCACTAGAAGTCAAAATAAAGTCAAGTGCGCTCAAATAATGTTTGGCTGCACAGCATGAGTTTGTATTGACTGGATGCTGCTTGTTAAGGGGTTTGAATGTCATCACTCCACGTGTTTTCATCACGTCTGTCACTCTACTGACGAGGACATGGCATGTTGCAAGCACTATTCCCAATTGCTTTTTGCTTGTTCCACGACCTGCTATAGTAAATACGTGCAAGCTTCAGTGCAGTCTGAAAGAACAACACCTCTGTTTAGTGCCTTATACTGTAAAAAAGAAAATACTTTCCACATAATTCAGCCCACTGGCATTAAAATAGATGGTAGCGACTGAAAAATACTGTCAATCTTCTCAATGATGATTGCTTGTTATAGCTGATGTTTTATATCTTCAGTATTTCTTTTTTACCAAGTAATGTTGTCCATATTGTCTTTTTTTTCATTTTTAAGCAGGGAAGGTCCGCTGTATAAACCTACCTTCCTACCCTCGCTATTACACTGTTTTAATCATGTTGTCAGTTATTATTCTGATTAGTAAATGCTAAATACTAATATATTTAAAATCAAAATAATATAATGAAATATGTGATTGTTTTTATGTTTAATGTATATATTTATTTAGCCTTTATTTATCCAGGAAAGCGTCACTGAGACCAATAAACAACATAAAACACCACAAATCAGCATTGCTATAATAAAATCATGACTAGAATTTTTAAAACAATCTGAAAAAAGATTGCACCATAAAAATATCCTAAATCGCACCTTTAAAGACCCAACACCTCTTTGAACCCATCAAATCTAATTGGATAAAAAACAGCTTTATGAGACCAGAGTTTGCAATTTTAAATATAAACTAAACTGTGTATTACACCCTCATAGATTATCAAAATAATACATTATTTGTTAAACAGAGAGAGAGAGAGAGAGAGATAGCAACAACATGTTTTTGATCATGACAGTAAAGCTAATTGAATTTAATTGAATTGAGAGAGAGAGAAAGAGAGACTGACTGACACAAGAAAAAGCACAAGAAAAAGTCTAGTCTGAAGCTGCAAAATAACAGTACATAAAAATCACTGGTGTAGAAAGAAATAATACATGAAATTACTGGTGTAGGCTACTGTGATACATTGGACCCTCTATTTCCTGCCTTTGTCGACAGAAACGGAGACAGAGAGAAGGTTGACTTCTTGAGTGCTGCAAGGTTTCTTTTTCCTTCTTCCTGCTTGTTTCTACTGTCACTGCTGTCAACAGCCGCTTTAGGTCACCGAGAGGCTACCGCTCCATCTACCTGTGTTTTAGCACATCACACGCCGCACTTCACCCTGCACACACACACACACACACACACACACACACACACACACACACACACACACACACACGCGCGCATACACACACACACACACATACACACACATACATACACTCAAAGGGAGAGTCCATTGGTCGAGGCAGATCAAGGAGCTGCACAGGAAACAGGGATTTGTTTATATGGATTGAGTGACCCGGCAAAGGTTGTCAATTAAAGGAAGGAAGACAGAGAAGGAAGAGGAGGGGTCTGTGTGTGCACACTGGAGCCTTATAATAATAGGTAAATAATAGATCCTGGAGATAAATTATTGAAGGAGTACATTGATGCTTTCATGCTGGGGCACTGATCTTACATTCCTGGGTTCATTCATGAAAAAAGGTATATGGAGGATCTATGAAAGGAGGATGAGAGAGTGAGGGAGAGAGAGAGAGAGAGAGAGAGAGTGTTGTTGCTATGGGTTTCAGTACACCTTCCACCTCCACAGACTCACACACTAGAGTCACATGCATCTCATCTTGCTTCATATTTCATGCTGTGCACTACGTGTGAGAGGATTACAGCTATTCCATATTATGATATTGTCACAAAGTAAACATTAATTTCCTCATGTTTTCAAGTTTGATTGCATATGCAAAAGTCAGTCCGTCAAAGTGAAACACTGGCTTCCGGCTGCTCACATAGAAACTGGTCATGAGACACTCCCCCGCCACCCCCCACATGCCCACACATACACATACAAACACAAACACACATTGTCTCCCTTTTGGGGGCCCTATGCCAGATCCTTTTGGGCTGACAGGTGACAGAACAGTCTATATCAACATGGGTCTACTCTCTTTTACTGCACACACACACACACACACACACACACACACTGCTGCTGTACAGTAGACAGCTACAGACATGCTAGGGCTGGATATGCCCAAAAGGCAGAGCATGTTTCCTGTCACCTATCAGCTGGTGGCAGACAGCGGGATGTGTGTGTGTGTGTGTGTGTGTGTGTGTGTGTGTGTGTGTGTGTGTGTGTGTGTGTGTGTGTGTGTGTGTGCGTGTGTGTGTGTTTGTACTGTGCATTTTCTGTTTTTTTTCAGTGTCTTGCACTACGATCCCATTTTTAAATATGATAACTTTCATAACCCCTGCAATTAGTATAGTAAGGCTTAAGAGCGTAGACTGAGCTTCACATGCACTACACTCTTCTTATTCAGAAGAGATATTTCATACGCATCACGAGTTGGATTTTATTGTATAAAACTAATGATCTACATATTAACTGATCCCACTGGGTGTTGTGTATTTGTGGCTGCCAAATGTGTAAAGGATAATGGCGGATGTACAATATGTATTTTTTGAAGGGAAACAGGACATGATACCATGATACAATTAATCAAATTATTATGTGGTTATATTTAAGCATGAAGCTATAAACATAGGTTTTTATGGCTAAAATTGTCTGACTGGAAGTCCTGGTGTCCGAGTGGTTACTGTACGATCCACACCATCGAACCGGTTGTTATACCCATCTTTTCCCTCTTTGATTATACTGTAGACTAAAAGCAAAAAATGTCAAACCTGTGCCAAAATGCATGCAAAGAGGACAAAAGCTGGATGAGACTCCGCTTTATATCATCAGTCTAATAGTCAGTAAGTAAGCTTGTGGATTCAGTGTTGGGGGGGGTACTTACATGTCACAGGACATGCCATGGAAGAACAAAGGAGACACGAGGAGGCAGCAGCCCACCCAGGACTGCTGGCACGGCAGCCAGGGGCGGGGCCAAGACAGCATGGCACACGTCGACCTCGGACCCCCCTCTTCCTCCCCCTTTCCCCACGGGCTCTGACAGGCGGCACGGGAACCCCTTGGCCCAGTGAGGGGTGGACAGCCATGTGACAACTCCCCACCTGCGTGACCTTTACCATGCTTGACCCCCTGCAGGAGACAATCACCTCATAGCAAACAGCCCCACGGGAGATGTAGACACACAGCACAGTTAGGAAGACACACGTGCAGACAGACATGCGTGATGTACAGATTGACAGAAAGTTAGATGGAGGGACAGTTAGTCAGACTGTGACATGCATACATGCTTGTGAAGAGTCATTCAAATCAGCTGGGCTGCTTTCCCACAACAAGGAAGCTCTAGCTTCAAAAAGTCACAACTTTTCATCATAACAACAGTTTGTTCAGTAATTTAGTTGCCAGGCTAGTCTACAAATAAGCTCATCTTTGGTATCAACCATCTTAATTTGGATGAAACAAGCCATTCAAGTGTGTGGGCAGTTCCACTGCTAAACCTCATGAAACAGATATGATAGATTGATTCAGTCAGTGGGTCAACAGTTTGCACGGAGAATACTTTCCGTGTATTGGTGAGAGAGCATTTAAACAGATTCAGGTTTCTGAACAACTGAGTGGATCCAATAACACTCAATGGCAGCAGATCTAGACCAGCTTTACATTGTCAAGGTGTAAAAATAGACATATAACGAATGTCCCAAGATCAGTTAATCTATATGGCAAAGTAAATAAAAGAAAGCCTCATAAATTGCAATACACTGTTTTACTGATTATACTTTGTATTTGAAAGGTTGTGTTCTTTTCACCTGATTCTCCTCGATGCGGTCTGTTTTTATTAGCCAAATGGTTATTTCCAAGTTCAACAGACAATCAATTTTTGTAGAAAAGAATATTGCTTTAAAATTACGCAACATCGTATCAGGATATCAGGAAATCATGGTTAGGATTGTCCATTTACTCAGTTTTCTTTTCCAAACTTTTAAATGATGACAAATATTTTTAAGTAATGATATATGATGCTGATGATATTATGACACCTTATTATTTAAGGTTGCCAAATTCTTCTTGGGCTTCTAATTTCATAGATTAAATATTTTTTGAGTTTCTTTGAGTTTTCAGTTTATTCCTAACCTTAAAAACGGAAGTTTCATTCTTCAGCATCAAGTCAACATGAGCAAGATGTCCTTCAAGTTTTCCATGAAAACTGGGCAAACTCCATCCGCTGATGAAGATCATGTAACATGACTGAAAGCCCCAGAACAGCTACTTGATGGACCTTGTGCTATGTTTGATCACAAAATATGCATTCAAATAATTTAAAGATACATTTTTGTTGATTTAATTTAATTTAATTTAATTTAATAAAACCATCTGTAAGACGCATCGGACTCAGATTGGACTGCCTTTGTGGATGTCAGTCTGTGAAGAAAAAAAAAAGAAGAAAAAAACCCGCGCCTGTAAACCGACGCTACGTCATCAACAGGCGACGGAGCGGTTGGATTTGGACAACAAACGTGAAACGTTGGTGTCGGTGCAAACGCTGGGAAGTAAGTACATTTTGTTCTTTAAGATAACGACACCGGATAAAGCGTGTTGTATCGACTCTGATCCTTTTCGGCAGAGCTTTGTTTCCGACTTTTAAAGTGATTTCAAAGCGTTTTACGGATGCAGCAATCTGTTCGTTAGCGCCTCAAACTGTCAAATAAACTTTGGGACGTTTACGTCACTAAGGATTACACACAGCCCCACTAACTAACTACTATCATTTTAATTTCTTCCACTCTTAGATCAGCTCTCTCTCCTCCTCTTGCTACAACATTGTGCTTCAACCCTCCAATGAATCCTTTGGTGAGACGGAGACTTCCTCCCTCCGTGAGGAGTCTTCTCACAGACATCGGTCCAAAGGAGGAGTGGACCGACGCAGAGCCCGACACCGTGTCCAGAGACGGGGTTCTGCTCCCGTCCAGAGGAGCTGCTTCTGGGCAAGAGGAGTTTCTCACGCCAGCCAAGATCGGAGAGGAGGCAGCAGTGGGTGGTGGTGACGCCAGGAGGAGCGCAGTCTGCATGCTGTGCAAATGTAAGCCCTCTTGTTACACCTGTCCTCGGTGTAACCTGCAGTACTGTGGCTTGGCTTGCTACCAGAGCCCAGATCACTCCGTGTGCTCTGAGGAGTTTTACAAGGAGTCTGTTCTGCAGGAGCTGAAGGATATGGGAAAAACAGAAAGTGAAGGGAGGAGTAAAATGCAGGAGATCCTTGTGGGACTCAGACAAAAGGCGGAAAAGACAGATGGGGGGATGGAAAGTGTGTTAAAGGAGGCTGGTGTTGTTTCAGAAGACACAGAGGAAGGGGAAGCAACAGACAACGTGCAGGTTGTGGAGCTCCTGTCCAGGTTAGCAGAGCTTCAACAGTCAGGGGAAGAGAATGTAACGGAGATTGAGGCTATTTTGAGGAAACTTGAAGAGATTGGAGGAGGGGAGCCGCTGCATGGGGACATGGATGAGGGCGCCGAAGGTGCAGAAGGGGAGCTGGACTTGGCTGATCGACTCTCAGGGCTGGACATTGACACACTTTCCGAGGAGGAGCTGTGGGAAGTTCTTAATAGTAAAGAGAAAGAAATGTTTATGGGTCTGATGAAGGGCGGCGCCCTTGGCGGACTGATTCCCCTGTGGAAGCCGTGGTGGGAGGAGCATGAGGATGGAGGGAGATCACTGGTGGAGGTGCTCGAGGAGGAAGTGGGCAAACTGGAGAGTGAAAATTCAACAACTATGGCCGAACAGGATGCTGATAATAAGGTCAAGACGTCACAAGAAGGGGTTCAGAATCGTGGCAAATCTGCTACAAAGTTGAGAAAGATTAAAGGGGGAAACAGAATGGAAACCAGCAAGGAAAAGGGAAGTTCAGCAGTTCCCAGTGTCCCTCAAATATCTGCAAAAATCCCCAAATTGACTTCCTTATGTGCAAATCCATCTCCGCTTGTATGCTATGGTTTGGTCAATGCACTTTTTGGCTACACCTTCACCCTGTCCCTGTTTAACAATGACACTGATTCACTGATGTTTGAGTTCTGTGACATGATTCTTGCTTTGTCTGAGGCACTGAACTCAAGCAGGGTGTTCAGCTCTGTCCAAGAGGCCTTAGACTGCGGAGAAACTCTCCTTTTGAGTGGAGGCTACCTGGACAAGGAGGACCCTCTTGCCCCAGCCAGGGCGGCGGAGGCCGTGGCTCACATCACGACCGGCCGAGACAGAAAGGATGCTACGGGATACTGCCTGGCAGCCTTGAGTCAGCTTCGCTCAGTGCTCTGCCAGGCCAGAGCAGCTCTTTCTAAAGAGGGAGAAGAAGGAGCAAAGAGACAGAAGTACTTCCTGGCAAGCAAGAAGTGTGAATTCTATCAAGCCTGGGTGTTGGACAATGCGCACAGGATTCGCAGACTAGCTATCGAGTTGTGGAACGAACACGGTAAAAAAGAGAGCGTAAGGAGCAGCATGGAGAGAGAAAAGTCTGTTGTTGAGGAGAGTTTGAAGAAAGGGAAGCACAAAGGGAAGAGTCAGTTAATTGAAGAACTGAGCCAATGAAATCTTTCTTGAACATTGATTTTTGTAAAAGTTTATGATGTAATAAAAAATGCATGGATAACTTACATTTTCTCACTGCAAAATGCAGGCACTAAAAGGTCATTACTGGTCCGATCCTTTATATACTGTTATTTCGTAATGTAAAAAAAGTTTAAATTATGCTTAATTTGCTACAATAAAACATAAGCAGACATCTTTTTGCATTTCATAATTTCTTGCATTATATATTGGGGACATTTTTTTTTAAAAAGTTTAACAAGCACAAACAACTAACTTGTATTTGGTTATGTGGGTTTCACTGTAATTTATAGAACATTTTATTATAAAATGTATTTTGACAAAAACTTCAGGTCTACTAACAAGGTTAGGTTATATGTACACCTTTTAAACTGTTTTACAGCATCATTCATGGCACCTGTGTTAGAATGTATATAAGTACATTTACTCAAGTACATTATGTAAGTACAATCTTAATATTATTCAGATTATGCCACTTTGTTTAGAGCTTTAGTTACTATAATGTCAAAATATTCTTAAGCTAATTAACTATTATGATGCATTATTATGGATTAAGCTACCCACCAATGTATAAGGTTGTAGAACCACCTTTACCAGCTGCAACATTAGAGACACTTACACATGAATGTATCAATAATTATAACCCACTAAATCCAGACTTAATATGACCTTCAATGCTTAATGTCATTCACAATACCACAAACTGGTGGACTGGACATGTGAAGCATCTTTGGTCGTAATGTCATGTTACTTACCCGTTGTGCATCCATTTTTAATTCCATCAATGTCATCAATGACTCACTTTTAGTATTATCAGTAGCCAATAATGTGTATTTCTGTTAAAATTTCACTTTTTATGTTGAATAGCTCAGTTTATAATCTCAGGGAAATTTTGTGTAATTACAATTTATTGCATGATACTTGTGTAATAGTTACAATTGTGCGAGTGCCTTTACTTTTGGTACTTTAAGTATATTTTGAGCCCAATACTTTATTTTCAATGCACGTGACAGTTTGTGCACTGTGGTATTGCGACGTACTTCTGCACACACGAACTCACGCGGCCCTCACACGCTCTCGCGGTGCTTTCTCTGGCCGGTCACGTGGTGCGGATGCCCTTCCACAGTGCGACAGGGAAAACATGGCTGCGCTCTTGAGATCAGCACGGCTACTCAAGCTTTCGCCTTCGGGCTTGCTCCAGATCACAGGGACCAACAGAAATGGGCCGCCGCTCGCTCGGCTGTACAGCGGAGCTCTGGGCGGCGGGAGGCCCGGAGTGTGCCACCGACAGACCGGCCCCGCGTCGGGACACGCGTCCAGGTATCACGCAGCCCGTTAGCCGGTGTCGTTAGCTGTGGTCCACGCGTGAGCGAGAGGCAGAGGTGTCATTGAGGCTCAATGACCGCTGAGTGACGCACGTATCCACACTCGGCCTTTATGAGCTGCAGTATTAAATGTGTCGTGCCAACATGTGGTCTTCATGTTAGAATAAGTTAACTGTTTGGTAAACATGGCTCCCGACTCACACAAGGTGATGATCAGACGTTGTGTAACCCAGTCAAGCTCAGTCTCATAATTAGGTAATCAGGCCGACCACAGTAACTTGGTTCTTAATCCTGATGTAACTGCTGGCAATGAGTTTGTTTGTTTGCTTGTTTGCTGCATTTTTTATTAGATAAATTAAAGATTTTTAAGAAAAGACCCATCATTGGAGTCCAATGCACGTTGTCATGCTGCAGCTTATTTGATGCAGATAAGTTATTGTCAAATTTGGCATTTTTGTCATGAAGTACTTCAGAAATTCGGCTGTTGTAAAAGCTAAGGGGTAACAGACATGGGTTACTCTGCTGGGGCTCTTTCTCTCAAGGTCATGGCTCTTAACACATCTACAAACAGTCTTTGAGCAGGCAGAGATTTATTCGTGCTGCTGCTTATTTGAGATGCATATTGTTGTGCAGTCAACACACCCTGTGCTGTTCAGACAGCACTGATAAACGTTTTCAATCTCACATTCACCCACAGAAGAACTTTGTTTATCTCTCTGTGCTTCTTCCACTTTATTCATCTGTGACTGTCTGCTTCCCCCTCCCACCCCCCTATCCATTCCCGTCCCCCTCTACCGTCACAATCTCTAATCCTCTACAGTCGAGTGTGGCCCTGCGCAGTGGGGTGTGTGCGTAACTATGCTCTGGCCACAGAGCAGAAGGATGAGGCCAGCGTCGTGGTGCGGTCCAAGCAGGCGCAGCAGTTCGACTGGGCTCTGGCCAAGCTGGACAGCTCTGTGAGGAGAACCGGTCGCATCACCAAGACCCTCCTGCTCCGCATCTTCCATGATATCTGCAGGGCAGGTGGGCAGCTCGAACAATGATCAGGGTGGATGCAAGGCAGTCGTCAAACTTTACCTTTTAGACAATTACTTGCAAATCAGAGTTGGCTGTGGTCTCAGGTGTTATTAAGGAGAATCTAGTGGTATCATCCATCAGCAGCAAAGGATGAGCTCAGCCCTGTTGCAACTGTGCTAATTATATCATAAAGTGTAGTTAGCTATGTTTGAAGATTTCAACCATGTTAACTTGAGCAAGTCAGGAATATTGCTTATCGCTTTGCCTTTTTAATTCTCTGACCTCCCATGAGCAACATGAAGCTATAATATAAGTGGAGAGCAAGCATATCGAACTGAGCGTGCTCCGTTTCCTCTTGTTTGACCTTCTGACGCTTTGCTTTTGTTGTCTTTTTTTCTTCTTCTTCTTCTACATCCATCCTCACCTTTGGTTCCTTGGCGTCTGTCTGCAGGTTATCCCAGTGGTAACCAGGCCTTGTTACTGCTGCGTAGCTGCGGGTCGCTGCTGCCCGAGGTTCCCCTGGAGGAGCGCAGTGAGCTGGCACACCGTGTGTGGGAGAAGCTGCAGGAGTTGGGTAAGAGGATGCACCAATGGCAACCACCTAACCATCTTATTAAGAGTACTATCTTGCTGTTTGCTGTTGCTGAACTTAACATTATTTACACTATTAGTTACACTAAAGGTAACTGTATAGTGCATCTTCATCATACAATATCCTCTGAACCCCTGAATCGCTACGTGCTATATTTATTGAACTAATAACTTTTTTACACCCTCTACTTAAAACCTCTCCTGTCCTCTCTTCTATGCACTGTGATCATGTATATGTATGTATGTATGTATGTATGTATGTATGTATGTATGTATATACATACATATATGTATATATATATATATATATATATATATATATATATATATATATACACACACACACACACGTATGTGTGTATATATGTGTTGAGGAAATAAGTATTTGATCCCTTGCCGTTTTTGTAAGTTTGCCCACTTACAAATAAATGAATGGTCTATAATTGTAATGGTAGGTGTAATTGAACAATGAGAGACAGAATATAAAAAAAAAATTCAGAAAATCACCTCATATAAAAGTTATAAATTGATTTGCATTTGATTGTGTGAAATAAGTATTTGATCCCCTAGCAACCAGCAAGAATTCTGGCTCCCACAAACCAGTTAGATTAGTTCTCTTCTCACTTTCAGAAAGTACTCTGAATCTCAACTGTTACCTGTATAAAAGACACCTGTCCACAGAATCAATCAATCAGATTCCAACCTCTCCAACAACCTCTCCATGGACCATGGGCAAGACCAAAGAGCTGTCTGAGGACGCCAGGCACCAGATGGTAGACCTGCACAAGGCTGGAATGGGCTACAAGACCATCAGCAAACAGCTCTGTGAGAAGGAGACAACTGTTGGTGCAATTATTTGGAAATGGAAGAAACACAAAATTACCATCAATCGCTCTCGTCCTGGGGCTCCATGGAAGATCTCTCCTCTTGGCGTATCAATGATCATGGGAAAGGTGAGGGATCAGCCCAGAACTACACGGGAGGAACTTGTTAATGATCTCAAGACAGCTGGGACCACAGTCACCAAGAAAACCATTGGTAACACATAATGCCGTCATGGATTCAAATCCTGCAGCGCCCGGAAGGTCCCCTGCACATGTACAGGGCAGTCTGGAGTCTGCCAGTGAACACCTGAATGATTCAGAGAAGGCTTGGGAGAAGGTGAAGTGGTCAGATGAGACCAAACTCAAGCTCTTTGGCATCAACTCGACTCGCCGTGTTTGGAGAAAGAGGAATACTGACTATAACCCCAAGAACACCATCCCCACCGCCAAGCATGGAGGTGGAAACATTAATCTTTGGGGGTGTTTCTCTGCTCAGGGGACAGGACGACTTCCCCGCATCAAGAAGAGGATGGACGGGGCCATGTACCGTGAAATCTTGGCCGACAACCTGGGTCGTGGATGGGTCTTCTAGCACGACAATGACCCAAAACATACGGCCAAGGCAACAAAGGAGAAGAAGAAGCACATTAAGGTCAGGGAGTGGCCGAGCCAGTCTCCAGACCTTAATCCCATAGAAAATCTGTGGAGGGAGCTAAAGCTTCGAGTTGCCAAGTGACAGCCTGGAAACATGAAGGATTTGGAGATGATCTGTGAAGAGGAGTGGACCACAATCCCTCCTGAGATGTGCGAAAACCTGGTGACCAACTTCAAGAGACGTCTGACTTCTGTGCGTAACAACAACGGTTTATCCACCAAGTACTGAGTATTGTTTCGCTAGGGGATCAAATACTTATTTCACACAATCAAATGCAAATTAATTTATAACTTTTATATGATGTAATTTTCTAGATTTTTTATTTTTTTTTATATTCTGTCTCTCACTGTTCAAATAAACCTACCATTACATTTATAGACTGTTCATTTCTTTGTAAGTGGGCAAACTTACAAAATCGGCGTGTGTGTGTGTGTGTGTGTGTGTGTGTGTGTACACACACACACACACACAGTGCCCTCCAGAATTATTGACACCCTTAGTGATTATGAGCAAAACAGGCTGTGAAAAAATGTCTTTGCTGTTTATCCTGTTGGTCTTTCACTCTAAATATTCACAAAAAAGTAAAATTATTGAAAGAATACATTTCTTTTTTACATTAAACAAATATTTTTCTCCAAAACATGTGTGCCACAATTATTGGCACCCCTAGAAAATCTCATGATTAACATCTAACTTAAGTATAATTCCAGTCATATTTTACATTTTTAAGTTCACCTGTTTGATTAGGAACTCTTAAGTGGTCAACCATGACTTCCTGTTTCACGGGGGTATAAATATGAGGTGACACAGGCCAAATTCCCTTAGTCATTCATCACTATGGGAAAGACCCGAGAACACAGTGACGATGTGTGACGAAAAGTTGTTGAGCTGCACAAATCAGAAAATGGATATATGAAAATCTCTAAACAGTTGAGGGCAATAATTAAGAAATTTAAAGCGACAGGAGATGTTAAGAATCAGCCTGGAAGAGGATGTGTGTGTACATTGACCCCACACACCGTGAGGAGGATGGTTTGACTGGCAAAAGAATCTTCAAGGATCACAGCTGGAGAATTGCAGAGGTTAGTTGAGTCTTGGGGTCAGAAAGTCTCAAACTACCATCAGACTCCACCTACATCACCACAAGTTGTTTGGGAGGGTTTCCAGAAAAAAGCCTCTGCTGTCAATCAACAACAAACTAAAGCGCCTCCAGTTTGCCAAACGTTAGTGGGACTTTCAATGGGACCGGGTTATATGATCAGATGAGACCAAAATAGAGCTTTTTGGCAACAAACATCAAAGGTGGGTTTGGCGTAGACAGACAGAAAGATAGCCATACAGCGAAGCACCTCATACCCACTGTGAAGTATGGTGGTGGATCTTTGATGTTGTGGGGCTGTTTTTCTTCCAAAGGCCCTGGACATCTTGTTAGGATACATGGTATCATGGACTCCATCAAATACCAGCAGCTATTAAATGAAAACCTAAAAGCCTCTGCCAGGAAGCTTAAAATGGGCCGTGGTTGAACCTTCCAGCAGGACAATGATCCGAAGCATGCCTCAAAATCTACACAAAAATGGTTCACCGAGCACAGAATAAAGGCTTTACCATCACAGTCCCCCGACTTAAACCCCAGAGAAGATCTGTGGCATGAGCTGAAGAGGAGAGTCCACAAGCGTCGACCTCGGAATCTGGAGAGATTCTGCATGGAGGACTGGTATCAGATCCAGTGCCATGTGTTCACCAACCTCATCACGCATTATAGGAGAAGACTCAGAGCTGTTATCTTGGCAAAGGGAGGCTGCACAAAATATTAAATGAAGGGGTGCCAATAATTGTAGCACATATAATTTTGAGAAAAATATTTGTTTCATGACAGGAAATTTTATGTTTCTTTCAATTATGTTACTTAAGTTAAAGGTTAGATTTTTGTGAATATTTTTGAATGAAAGATGAGGATAAACAAAAATTCTTTTGTATCTCGTTTTGGTGATTTTTTTCTAAAGGGTGCCAATAATTCTGGAGGGCACTGTATACATACATACATACACACATACGTGTGTGTGTGTGTGTGTGTGTGTGTGTGTGTGGAATAAAACTTTTTTAAGCTCTGATTTGGTTGCTTTGCCTGAAGGAAGTGTTCGTCACACATAATTGCGTCTTGCTATAATAAACGGTGTAATTTTGGTGATTGTTTAAAGAAAACCAGCTTTCAATCATGCAAGCGGGTTTTGGGGTTCAGAGGGTTGAATCATAAAGTTTTTGTCACTGTATGTTGTGTTACAGTTGTGTTGATACTATATATTTGCACATTGTCCTCTCCAGGTGCACAGTATGATGTTAGTCACTACAACGCCTTGCTGAAGGTTTACCTGCAGAATGAGTTCAAGTTCTCCCCCACTGACTTCCTGGCCAAGATGGAAGCAGCTAACGTCCAGCCCAACAGAGTAAGCACTGCAGTGCAGAGTACAATACTGACAGGAAACACCCAATTGAAGAGAAACAGACATCCCTTGGAAGAATTTTAGTTTATCTGCAGTGGATTGTAGTTGATTATGCAGATGAATTCTTCACATCCTTTTTTACTTATTCCTTTACAGCCGGGGATTTCAATCTGTTTGATTCTCTTTTTGTTTTTGTGCACAGGTTACCTACCAGAGACTCATCGCAGCATACTGCCATAATGGAGATATCGAGGGAGCCAGGTGAGCAAACTTTGTGTTCTGCTCATGAACCAACCAAACAACAGAGTTCGTGCTCTGACATCTGCTACTAGACAGGTTACAAAACAGCAGCGTTCTCAAAAACTGACTTTCAGTCAAACGTATTGTGTGAAAAGTATGATATGCTTGCATTTTATGATACATATTGCTTATTATTTTTTTACATTTATTTTTGGTTACAGCTTCTCTCTCGATAGATAGATAGATAGATAGATAGATAGAGATATATATTATGGCATTTGAATTTACCTGTTTTTTTCTCTTTCTTAGCACCATATTGGGTTTCATGAAGAGCAAAGATTTACCCATCACTGAGGCTGTTTTCAACTCCCTGGTGACCGGCCATGCTCGTGCAGGGTGAGTGTCACTGCTTTTGCTTCCAGCATACTGTGTTTAATGGCCCACAATAAGTGTTGGTGTTGGAATAATTTGATTCCAAACCATCTGTCATCTGTCACTGTGCAGGGACATCGAGAGTGCTAAGAACATCCTGTCTGTAATGCGGGGAGCAGGAATTGAACCGGGTCCTGACTCTTATATATCACTGCTTAACGCCTACGCTGAGAAGGGAGACGTGGAAAGTTTGAAAAAGGTGTGTGCGTGCTTTTCCTTCTCTTCGTCCCCTCCCCATTTCCCTCCAATCCCTCTGCTCCTCCCTAACCCCCCCTTCTTCCCAAACTCACACTTTTCTTGTTCTCTTCATCCTCTCTGTCCCCTTCCTCCTCCTCCTCCTCCTCTGTCTCTCTCTGTGTCAGACTATGGAGGCCGCAGAGAGTGCAGACTCCAGTCTGATGGATAGGGACATCATGCAGGTCATCTTCACTCTGGCCAAATCCGGACACCAGCAGCATATCCCAGACATGGTTGAGCGCTTGAGGCATGAGAGGGGCTACGTTCCAGGTACAAACGCACACGCCTGATGCTTTTCCACACTCTTCAGCAGCTAAACTAAACTGATCTGCTGTATTTGCAATCATATCGACAGTTTTATGAAGCTGAGCAGAATCAGTATTTTTTTTCCTCTTCCTGTAGATGCCATGAACTTGTGCCTGAGCCTCATCACCCAGAGGCAGGAGGAAACGGCTTTTCACATCCTTAAGACTTTCCCCACACTACAGTCGGAAAGCTTCAACACAGACGCCGCTAACCTGGGCAACTTCTTCCTCAGACACTGTGTCAACATGGACACGGTAAAAAATGTCACCCATTGCTCCCCTATCCTTGTCCTATTGCACTGTATGTTGAAAATTAATTTTGATCTTTTAAATGGAATTACTGATGTCTTTGTGTGTGCACTGCAGTCACTGGAGAAGATCGGCAGGTTTTGCAAAGAGCTGCAGGACTCGAACCTTCACACTGCGGCACTCAGCTTCACTCTGTCCTGCGCTCTAGAGGCCAAAAAGACTGGTACAGCACACACGTTCATTAACTTGCATTAAGAGAGACATTTACATCCACTTACATGCATATGGGCCTTCATTCACTATTTCTATACACACACTGAATAGTGAATATAATATATGTATGTCATTTGCTGCAGTGATGAAAAACTTTTTTTCTTTTTTTTTTTTGCAGGTATGTCTTTTGAGCTGATGAAGTTGATGAAGGAGCGGGACTTACCCATAAGGCCGCACTACTTTTGGCCCCTCCTCACTCAGCATATAAAAGACAACAACGCAGCTGGTACACACACACACACACACACACACACACACACACACACACACACACACACACACACACACCTTTTTAATTTATATTGAGGCTTAATGTGCTGCTTTTCGACTTTGACTCTGCAGCTTCACTACAGGGATAATTTCCACATGACCACTTTCTTTTGGATGCTTGTTGAGAATTTGGGTATTGTTTGCTTCTCTTTTTGATTCACTCCTTAAAGATGACTGAAGCCTTGCTTGGTTTAAGAGACACATTTTTTTACTATCGAGGTTTTAAATTAATTACGTTGTATCATATGTGCTTATTCTATGCTGTGCTTAAGTTATCAATTTAAAGGCAGTAGCTTCAGTAGTAGATTTTGAAAGTGAATATGGTGAGCTGTGAAGCTTGTAGTTTGATGCTGAAACTACTCCAGCTTCATGTGAACAATCCCGTGTGTATGTGAGAACTTAAAGGATGCCATTGAGCCCCAAGGAGGAAAAAAAGTGTCCACCAGTTGTTTGTGCATCCTATCTGAAATGGAGAGTTTTGTTTTTTGGGGAGTATGATATTCGCAGTTTATGGGCATGTGTGTTATTTTTGTGGTGTACAGGGGATTATGACTTCCTCAGTCCTCTGTACCAGAAAGAGCTTTTAAAGGAGTGTTTCCCTCAAATATTAATGCCCTACAGAGTGGTCCAACTGGGACAGATTTCACTGTGCTGGGGCAGTCAAGGGCAAAGAGGTCCGATCCCTGCGTGAGAGAGTTGGAGCAGGAAGAGATGAAACAACACATACATACACACATACACATGCAGGTCTCTCTGGAGAGCTCTAGGAATAGAGCGCAAAGTTTAGAACTCCCCATGTCAGCCACTTTGGACAGACGAGCCAAAAAGACACCCTGACTTTCAAAGAGTGTGCTCAGACATGAATGTCATAGTTTTTATTCCACTTCCTGATCGACAAATTCTGCCCTCTTGTAGCCTCCTGGGTGCACGGCAACTTTTTTGTGAGTAATCAAAGTGAGTAAGGGCTAAATTGTAACAATTACAGTTAAGATAATATTTTTATATTATTTACTCAGATGCCAGTGTATCGCCAACAAAAGTAATTTGCCATTAAGTCTCCGTCATCCTAGAAAATAGGAAGCAAAAGAAAAAAGTGGTGGTTGACCTGTCGACCTTTGCCCCCAGCTGGGGGGCAGCGACGGTTCCTTGTTGGGGACACTGGGGGGCTGAGTAGCCCGAAGCACATGCAAACACACATACATGGATGCACATACAGGCCTGAGGCTGAGAGGTCAGAGGTCATTCTGCTCCTGTGGCTGTCTTCAAATCCTTTATCAAACCAAACTTGTTTCTCAGCTCAATTCTATAATTCTGTAAAAATGGCTCATATTACGAGAAGAAATATTAGAATGTATGTTTTTAATTTTGCATGAGCAAACTATATTCTGAAAGGCCTTGAAAGATAATTTTGTTTTCCACTCTTATGATAGTGGAGTTCACAGTTTGTGTACTTGTTGGGAAGATATCGCTCATCCCATTGTTTTTATTGAGTGGGTGGCTGGACATGAGGCAGTACTTTTCTACGGAGCCCTCAGCCCGTGTCCTCAAATCTTGGTGTAAAACTGGTATTGGTTTCTTTAAAGTTTGTCTTTATCTCTTCTCTATAGCGAGTACAGCTTAGTGGAGTAATTTCTGTTTCCAATATCTGTCCTTGCTGAAGGAAATGGTTATTTTCTTTCCCTTGTTTTTGTGGAGGAAATCGTCTCAGTGACAGATAGCCGGCATTAGAAGACTTGTCAGAATTCGCAACTCATTATGAATGTACCCTGTCAAATGCGTTCAGCAGTGGCTTGGATTTTAAGTGCTTTATTTATGCTGAGCTCTGGCTCTCTCTTTGGGGTTTTTTAAAACGATTAATAAATGATGTACTTTTCCCCTGTCGGCTAATTGACAACATTTGAGCTGGCAGGGAGGAGAAGCTGGTTAGACCAGTGTGGCGTCGGTGCAGATTGACTTCTGTGTGCGGTCCAGACAGATTCTCAGTTTGAATGGTGAGATGCCTCAGCGCCTTGCTTGGCAGCATGAAGAAGAGGACTAGACATGAGTTTAAACATGCACAACCACACACACGTAGACACATACTTTTACTTGAATTCCCCAACCGCACAGTCTCTAAGCCACTCAAACACATCAGGCTGCATCCATTTAGTTATCACAGACCGGACAGAAGGGTTGAAGGAAGGAAGGAAGGAAGGAAGGAAGGGAAGTGGGCAAACTTCTCTTTTTCTAACACAGTGGCTTGTTTCCAATGGTGTTAGCCTTAACCCTCATGAAAAATGCAGCCTCTTTTCCCCCCTCTTTCCTTCCTGCTCTCTCTCACACTCATTGGCTACAGGAGGTGTGTGTGTGTGTGTGTGTGTGTGTGTGTGTGTGTGTGTGTGTGTGTGTGTGTGTGTGTGTGTGTGTGTGTGTGTGTGTGGGAGGGGGGCTTTCGTGGGGCAGTGCAGGTGATGTGACTGATGAGGAGTGACTTGATTTCATGTAAATGCAAGCGCTCTGAGGGAATTCACTTTGGATTACGCGCCCCACTGTGCACGGCCCATAAAATATTAAGCGCCGTGTCACTTTTTGTCCACAGGTGTCACTAGCGGGCAGAGAGGCCGGATCTGTAGACTTGGTGGAGAGCAACGGGGGAGGGATGGGGTGGAAGGGGAAAAAAAAAATCCCTTCGTATTTTGATGAGGTGTGGATTTGGCGGGTTTAGCAGAAGCATATGCTGGGCCATACTTCCCACCTGCCGCCAGCTAGTCACCGCTTGTCAGTCCTAGCGACGCAGCGCGCTCTTATCACTTCTGACATGGGGAACCGGGAAAGAGAGGGAGGGGAAAGTGCAGAGGAAGGGGCTGTTTCTGGCCTTGTGTGTTTTGGGTGATGAGAGCTGTAAAGGCTGCCTTGTTTAGTCTGCTCTCCTTCCTGGCCGCTCCCTCCCCACCCACACCTGACTCTATTTATATGTCCTCAACCCTTTCACTCTTTCTTTAATGCAGCTCTGTTAAGTAGAGTGGGCAGCATTAAAGAAGCACTGCCACAGCAATCTGTAACGCAACCCACCATGAACTGTATTTTAGCCTCAGCTGAGTTAATTGGTGGGATGAGAGCCAAGAATTATCTTGATTAAAAGAAGAAAAAAAATGATGCGAGTAAGGAGGAAACTGCAATTTCTTCTTAGCCTTGAAAATGGAAATTGTCTTCGTACTCTTTCTGTTTTCAAACAACAAGCCGTCAATGCCTCGCAGCAAACAAAGTCTACCTTTAGAGAGTCATAGACGCGGAGAGATGGCGAGACAGATGGTGTCGGAGGAAAGAGAAAAGGAGAAGTGACAGGTACTCATGTCCAAGGACGGGAGGAGATGACAGCGACCGGTTCACTCCACTCCTCTTTTCCTCTCTTTTCTCCGTCCTCACTTCTCGTCTGTGACAGTTAACCTGAAGACATGAATCTGATGATGATATCTTGTGACCACTGCCATGCTTAACTCACTACTTTGATACTTCTTGCCCGGATGGTATGTCAGGCTTTATGCTGACCAACCTGGATGGCCTCTACTCTGTGCCAAATCTTTATATTGTACAGATAGACGAGGCAAAAAAGTGTTACTCACATAGGAAAAGTAAAAGACCTAAAGGAAGAACGGTATAAATGACACTTCATTATATCATATTATTTTGTGTAGTTCTCCTCACTGTTTTTCTCATTTATTCTCAAATCTTATTTTGGTGTAGTTCCCCACATTTTGACAGGTTCAAGTCCCCTTAGTTTGAGTTGCCTCCACCAAGCTCATATTGTTAGACTATGGAGACTTAATGCAGGATGGGCGGTGTCACGTCACGTCGGGGTGTGTAAAAAAAGTAAATTAAGACCACAAATGCAGCATTGCAATCCATGCAACTACAGTACCTCCTTCTCTCTTTATCTTTCTAGACTTCTCTCGTCGTCACCGTGACATTATCAGGAATCCAGGAAATCACAGTCAAACCACAGTGTGTCGTTTTTTTTACGCTTCAGTTTTAGGTGGATTTTGTTAACTTTGGACAGAGCAAAGATAACCGGCTGCAAGCGGTAGCTTTATATTTACCTCAGTCACGAGAGTAGTATGTCGTTTTTCATAAAAAGGGAGTAGTACCACTCACATTCCAATCTGATGGCACCTCTTAGTAGCCTGACTTATTACTGCTTCGCTACGACACGCAGAGACTTTGCCATACGACTGTAAATAATGAGAGAGAAAACTGAGCCTGTTGTTCAAAGGATTAAAAGCTCTTGGTCACAGACTTGACTTGACAGAAAAAAACACACACAAACATGCTTGTTAGACAAAAGTGCTGATGTTCATGAAACGTGCGGAAGCCGGAAAGTGAGAGGGAGAAAAGGCCGCCTTATGCATTTATACTTCCAGTTCTCCATTCACTTGTTTTCTGTCTGTCTGGCTCACCGTGAAATTGATTATGGATTATTCAGGAGGAAAGCAGGAGCTCCCTGCTCTCCTTTCATAAAAAAAGCCTGGATGAAAGCGATTAGGGGGTAAGGATGGACGGCAAAACGGATGGATCCTCCATTGAGAAGAAAGCCATATCGCCTGTTTACTTTTTCTTGAAAGCAGGGTAGATGGATAGTGAGAGGGGCAGATGAATGAGTGATATCAATGGAGGGGAAGGCTGGCTGGTTGGATGGAGTGGTTCAGGTAGCCTTACCTGGGATAATGCAGCTCCAGCTAGGTTTTAATGGCATATAAAAGCCTGGACCTCATCTATTATTTAGCTAAAGAAAGAGACTGCCAGGTGAACACATACGTCCCAAGAGGATGCAAAAAAACAGAGCCCTATATATAGTGTGTGTGTGTGTGTGTGTGTGTGTGTGTGTGTGTGTGTGTGTGTGTGTGTGTGTGTGTGTGTGTGTGTGTGTGTGTGTGTGTGTGTGTGTGTGTGTGTGTGTGTGTGTGTTCTAGAACCTGAGTGAGAGTAAATACACACAGCATCTTGTACTTTCGGGTAGTTTGCTGGATTCCGCATGGGAACAAGGTGTATTGGTACACTGTATGTGGTCATTTATAGCATATAGATGCACCTCAAAGCGCATAGCAACACTCACCGAGAATGAACACACACATGGGGACCCGCTGATGCCTTCATTTAGATGCATGTCCTTCATGGGCACGCTCCCAGACATATGCAAAGTGCTGCAGTGCCTCCTCCACATGTGCATGCACTCGCAAACACACAGACACTTGCGGGCATTTGGAGAGCGCGCGTGTTGCTGTTCCATATGCATGTGGCTGTTTTGGCCTCCTTCCCTCGGGCAGGACCTCGGGGCTCTGCTGGAGAGCAGGGTGATGGTGCAAGAGTCCACTTCAGGCCGAGTGCGTGTTTATGTACACGTATCCTCCAGTCCAAGGTGGAGAGGGAAGCAGCCATTAGCCTTTTTGTGTGTGCGTGTGCGTGTGTGTGTGTGAGTGATGCCTGGCGATTTTAACTGAAGGGGTGAGAGAAAGTATGTGCCAGCTCATGTCTTCGACCCATATTTTAAAAAGTGCCTACACAACTCCAGGCCTGTGGAGGAAAGTGTTTGTGTGTCTGTAAAAGCACAGCATGTGATTGAAAACAAAACAGTCAAGCAAAAAAGTTTGCTCCGCCCTAATAGTTGTTTTCCTGAATTTACTTTTAATCCACAAGCAAGAAAATAATCTCATATTCTCATGTTATGTTTTCACTATTGATCCAAATATTGTTTATTACATCAAAAACTTCTTCAAATTGCTTTATCATGGACATAAAGATTATATGGACTAAAGCTGAAATAATTAGTCTGATTGAGAAGTCTACTGGGAAAAAGTATATTATTTATCCTGTACAAATACCAAACCGCACTTGTTACAGCTTCTGAAATGTGTGGGTTTGCTGCTTTTCTCTGTTATATCATATTCAATTGAGTATTCGTTGGTTTGGGACTACTAGTTTGAAGACACTGGGAACCTTTTCACTATTTTCTGGTATTTTCTAAACGAAACCTTTTTGAAATATAAATATATGTATATGTTGACACAAAGTTCATTAGGATTTGTCACTCTGCAATCAAACATGTGTCTTCAAGGACAAAAAGACATACATTTATATTAATTACTTTGTGTGTGTGTGTCGTAGGTGTAGTTGAGGTGGTGAAGGGCATGCAGGAGCTCGGGGTGTGTCCTGATGTGGAAACCTTATCCAACTACATCCTTCCTGTCTTCCCGAGCATGGAAGCAGCTCGACAGGCCTTCAAGGTGAGTGCGTGTGCGCGTGTGTTCACATGTGGCCACATGTGTATTTAAAAAGTTTTTGTTGACATAAAGGTGATTTTATCTGTTCAGGATGCAGGCATCTCTTTGGAGTCGGAGGGCTTCTTGTCTTCAGAGGTTCGATCGATGGCTGTTAGCAACCTGGCCGAACTCTACACCATACGTAAGCCTAAACACACACACACACACACACACACACACACTCTGATACATTCCAAAGAAGCTCTACTGCATCTTGAGCACTCTCATCAGAAAAATTGCTGCTTTGCCTGCGGGCTAATTGGACCAGCGTTTACAAACACACACACTCTCTCTCACACATTTGCCCACTTACTCCTGTGTGCTCATCAGGCCTTTTAAGAGATTAGTCTGTGTGAATATGTAAAGGGCGAGAACGAGACTGGCAGAGGGACGGGATAGAGAAGGCTGTTAAATTATGGATGAGTCTTCCTGTGTTCTGTCTTTCATCTCGTTTTAGTCTCAAACATCCACATCGGTTTCACCTACATCGTTCTGTTTCACGTTCCCCAGTGGATATTCCCCCTTACATTAGGACCGTTTTCATATATTTCTCTCCGCTATACAATATTGACAATAACACAGCACACCTCAAAAAGCTAACTCCTATAAATGTATCAAGCAAAAAAAGGCCCTTTAGCTTCTTAAATTATAAGTATGTTCTGCTTCTTTGCAGTTTTGATATCACTGTGAATTAAACAATTTTGACATTTGGTCACATATATCGAACAATTTAAAGATGTGACCTTTGGAACTGGAAACTGGTCAGGACCATTTTCCAGTTCTTTTGACACTTTGTAGAATAAAAGTTAAATTAAAATTCCCACCTCTGCCCCTTTTTTTCCCAGTCCAAAAGATAATTAGTAGAATAATCAATATTGAAAAATAGCAGCTCTGATCAGTCCACATGAAGACTTTCTTTCCCTTTCATCACTCTCTCTGTCTCCTCCAGTGTCTGATCCCTCCTGCCCCTCGATGGACCTCAGTATTTTCCGCGGCAGTCTCATCCTGGGCTTCAGAAAGTGAGTTAATTAGTCCGTCGTCTATTTATGTCTTAATATGTTCTCCATCATTTGATATTCCATATTTCTCCATATTTTGCCTCATAACTCCTGACTGGCGTTTCAGGGAGGCCTGTAGCACTATGGAGGTCACTACGGCATATGCTATGACGATGACATGTGCAGCCTATCACACCATCTACTGTGTGTGTGTGTGTGTGTGTGTGTCTGTGTGTGTCTGTGTGTGTGGGGGTGGGGGGCCAGGCAGCTGCAGGGAAAAACACTCCATCACACACACATACACGGCTGCCTCATACATATGGAGGCAGTCACCGCTCAGCTCTCGCCCCAAAGCACCGTGGGAGATATGTAAATTAGCAGATGCCCACCACTGGCCCTTATACTCGGACCCCGTACTGATCTCACTCTCTCTCACACACACACACACACACACACACACACACACACAGTTAGCCTTAGGACCAGGGCCTGACCCTTGGGCTTTTGTTGAAGGGGTGTTTATGAATATTTACAGTTTAGCGCTACACACCCACACAAAAACACTCCTGCACAGCCCCTGAGCGAGGCTGGAGGTGAGTCAAAGAGAAAAACGCTGAGTTGTCTGCAGGGACCAAAGTTATTTCTTCCACTACAAAGCCCAAATCCTTAGTTGAGCTTAACTTTGAATTCAGCCAATACATCCCTTGTTGTAACGGATGTGTTGACTAACTCAGTGGATGCTGATGATTTATCTAATATAATTATTTTTCTTTCTTTTTTTGCAAGGAAAACAGGGGCAGTACAAGGACATGCATGATTGCAGATTGAGTTTTAGTTTATTTCAAAACCCGAAATAAATGTAGATTACCAGATTGTTGTGCTAAAATTAGCGTGCGTGTGTATATCTGCGCCTTTTTAAAAATATTTAATGTCAGTGTATTCACAAATTGTTTGTCTGTCTTTTTTACTGCGTCTGAATTCGCTCCCTCCTCAATTTGCTTTGCTTTCATTGCATTAACACACTCACCTACACACTCCTCTGACTGGTAGGTTGCCTGACAGAGTCATAATTGGGCTTGTCACTTGGGAAGTGTGTGTGTGTGTGTGTGCGTGCGTGTGCGTGCGAGCACGCGCCGTGTCATTGCAATGCGGGACCTGCCCCTGTCAAAGACAAGGTCAGGGGATAATTTAATCATTAAAGACCTCTTCTTCTCCTCTCATCTCCCCCCCCTCTCCACCAACTAGCTGACAACGCCAGAAATGTCACACATTGTCATCATTTAGCACGTGCGCGCGTGTGTGTGTGTGTGAGAGAGAGAGAGAGAGAGAATTTGTGTGTATGTGTCTTTTGTGGCTTCCCAGGCTCTTGTACTGCCAGCTCTCCTCTCATACTTTTGGTTTGAGAGGGTCAAACTGAAAATCTTTCTTGCCGTATTGTACTACACTGTCAATTCAGTAGCTATGGCAACATGACACTGTTAGTGGTGTTATGGTTACTTGAATCAAAACCCATTTGCTGTCAGATAACTAAGTCAACTAAGGTTATTTGATTTCAACTATTTATGAAGTGTTTGTATTCCAAATAAGTGAAAATCTTATAGAAATGGATAAAATAGATTTTTTTAAACTCCTATTTTCTCACTGTTAAGAACTAATATTCACAATAAGTGCATCTACAAATTAGATTTAATAGCAGTTCACCAACAGTACAAAGTTCACCGACAGTACAAGCAATAATAGTAAAGAGAGCTCAGTCCAGAGACCTTTTGCAATATTGTGATTTGACAACTTTATAATGATCGTTTATCGAGGGAATGGCAGGAACAGAGAGTTTGTGGTGGAGAAAGACATGGAAGAGGAGAAGAAAATCCATGTTGGAAGTTTTTGTGGTGGATGTGCTTCTTCTAAAGAGATGCCTTTTCAGAAATGTAGATGTCCTTTTTATGTTTTGTGACCTAAAAGCAAAACTTTACCCTGACACGTTGGAGTCTTGTTAACCCGCTGATGGTGCATGTCGACTGGGTGCTCATGTCTTCTCCTCTACTGCCCCCTGCAGGTCGTCTGATTTGGAGAGCATGGTGAAGGTAAGAATTGATTGTGCCCACATTGTTTGAGTGTCTGGAGAATCGTATCATAATCAACCAAAAATAGTCATAGCTGAAAATTATCCAGAAAAAGAACCTACATGTAAACAAAAAAAAAAGAACAGACCACTTCCTGAAAACAATCATTAAAGTTGAAACAAAACTCTTTTAAGTGTTTTAAGGCATTAGGTTAGTCCTGAGCTGTGTATACAGTATGATGGCTTATTCCTCACAACAAAACATATACATACGAGTTATATTTAGGATGAATATATAATATGACAAATACCATCTGCTGCTTTTAGTCCACATTTCCGTGTTGCACACTGAGCGTATGAATAAAGAAGTGTTTAGGATCTCTATTCAGTTGAATTAAAAATACTTTATTCACCCTCAAGGTTCAGTTTTAGGCAAGATGGTTTGCAAACATAAAATTCACAGACATAAAGATCCTATGAATTTATATTACTACAAAATGTAGTGTTTTAAGGCTTAATATAAGAAAGATATTAAAAAAAGAAATGTTTATGATTAGATTGTCAATCGCACATTTTAACCCCAACTCTTTCTGTTCCTACCCCTTGTTCACTTTCCCTGTATGTTTAAAGTAAAATCGTCAAATCATATTTTTTATTTTCCCAGATTACTGAGCTCTTGTACAAAGATGGGCGCTTCTCCAAAGAAGGCTCCAAGACTTCTGGTAAGGAAATTTTTTTTTACCAACGGCAAGTCAGGAGACGTGTGTGTGTGTGTGTCTGTGTGTGTGTCTGTGTGAGCCATCTATCATGTATCAGAATTCAAACTTGCAGTCTCTGTCTCAGTCAGCTTCCAACTATAATTCAGATGACAGAAAGATGCCCAGTGTGTGTGTGTGTATCTGCGTGTGTGTTTATGTTCAGTCTCAGTAGCAAAATACTGCTGACCAGCCCACTTCTCATCATGAAGCCTGTGTGAGTTTATGTCCAGGTTTGTGTGTGTGCTTGCGCGTGTGTGTGTGTGTGTGAGAGAGAGCGAGAGAGAGAGAGAGAGAGAAAGATCTGCTCTCTCCGTCGGAGGAAATAGAGCCTGTCTGCTGACAGAGCGCTGAGTAGTTAAAAGTGTGTGTGTGTGTGTGTGTGTGTGTGTGTGTGTGTGTGTGTGTGTGTGTGTGTGTGTGTGTCAATGCTGAGCAGCGTCCCCACTCTGACAGTGTGTGTGTGGGGAGCGTTAATGTCGCTCCGTGTCAGTGTGTGTGTCACAGAGAGTCCCCAGCACTGGAACTGGTGTTTGTGCTGGTGGGAGCGATGGAGACTGTTATCCATGTCACATCCCATTAGACGACATCTGCGTACGTGTGCGTGTGAGCGCGCGTCTGTGTGTGTGTGTGTGTGTGTGTGTGTGTGTGTGAGAGTGAGAGAGAGAGAGAGAGAGTTGAAGTAGGGGAAAGCTGTCACTGCCAGCCAGCGCACATTCACTCACACTCCGGCCAAAAAGCAGCCTCTGTCAGCAGAAAAGAAACACAAACACACACTCTGCAGAGGTTACAGAAAAATAGTATAAATGCACAAATGGATGCAGTGACTGACACGGTGGAAAATTAAATTTATTCCCAAGACAACTGCTCAATGTGTGTGTGTGTTTGTGTTTCCGTCCCCTTTAGAAGTGGCATCTTTCTTCCTGTACAATTTGATCGACAGCATGTCAGAGGGGGAGGTGCAAGCACAGGAAGACAAACTACGGAAATACTTCAATCAACTACAGGCTCAGGTACGCGCACGCACTGAAAACAACCACACATTCATACACTATTATATTATATATCCAGTTCATTCATAACTGTCCCGCTCACTCTGATCTGAGATGATTTTCAGTGTGTAATCAGACTCGGATTACACATGACCTCCTCCCCACGCGCCATTTCTGAAAAGTGAAGGTTGGAGTTTGGACAACCAGACATGTTGTGGCAGAGTAAATAATGTTTTACACTTTTGGCTAAAGGTCACGTCTTAACTGGCTGTTTGGAGTTTCCCGGTCCAATGTGGATTCACTGAAAATTCAAGTTTTAAAAAAACAATTCAGTGAACATTTTAGATGACAGGGCTAATGCTGACCTGCACATGCAGAAATGATCCTCACATACAATGATATGTTGGTTATTTGAGTATTTCTTCAGTTGAAAAGTCAGTATTTCCAACAGCACCTGAATGCAGCTTTATTTTCAGCTGTCGTTTCTCCACAAAGTTAAACACAAGGTTTGAGACGGCTTTAAAACAAAAGCATTAAAGTTGGGTTAAATTGTGTCTAAACCATGTACAAACACAAAAAATGTAACGGGTTCATCTCCTTTTGAATGTTTTTGTGAGCGGATCAATGGTTTGATGATGTTGATTTTCTCCATCTTGTTTCTCTTCAGAACATAACCATTTCAGGAAACATCTACAGAGGCATCAGGAACCTTCTGGACTCCTACCACGTCCCAGAGCTCATCAAGGTACAGAGATCTGATGTCCAAATGCAGTATTACTTACTTTTATCATAGAACTTTGAGATTGTTGAGTCACTTGAGAAAAGCATCAGTAGAGATGACAAACTCAACAGCCAAAGACACAATATGATGATGTATTTGTAATTATTCTGTATTATGTATTTCTGTACAGTTGCCCTAATGTATGTGTCAAATGATAACTGTGTGTGTGTGTTTCAGGATGTGGTTGCTTTAGTGGACCCCAAAGACCGAGTGTCCAATGGCTCTGTGTCAGGTTTTGTCCGTGCCACTGTAAGTATGACAGTGTGGCAATTGGTGTGAGAAATGCAACATAATACATTTTTAATGTGTATGTTTATCTTTTGGGAAATTTGTACTGCTTGAACTTTGCTTCACATTTGAATTTGATTTGCAGAAGAGGAATGAATAAATCCACACACTTTGCCTTCTGATTTCCTATTAATGTGTGTAGTTTTGTAAGAGTCTTATATTTAATGTGGGTAATATAAACCTAAAGCAGAACTGTTGTGTCTATTAGTACAAGCCCATGTACACATGAGGTCCTGTGTGTATGTTTTGGTCATGTACATGTGTTTAACACCTTGTCTCCATCAGGGAATTGAGGGTAAGGTGTTGGCACTTGAGAAGAAACTGGCCGAACTGAAAGCAGAGAACCAACCTTTAGGCGCTATTCTCAAACAAGCCATCCAGACTCTCTGTGCTGAAGAGGTAGGATTTGTTTGGATACCTCAGTCTCACAAAACCTCTTCTCTTACTTGAAATGAGTTGCTCCGTCTGAGTTTAGTCCACAAAGTGGCCGTTTTTTTTCTTTTTCTGAGAGTTTTGTTGTCTGATCAGAACCTGCAGCGTGCCCTTGAACTGAAGCAGGAGCACGAGGAGGAGATGACAGTCGGCGGCTACGCCACCCTCATCAACCTGTGCTGCCGCAACGACAATGTGGAGGAGGCGCTCAACCTGAAGAGGGAAATGTGAGTGAAGCAGGACACGCACACACGAGGTAGCGCTGCGACCAGTAGTAGGCCATTAAAGTTTTAACTTGAGTGGTATTAGGGGAGACATTAATGCAGAGTCCAGCCGCTCTGTTGACTTGCTAAAACAGAGGAAACTCTTCCCTTCCTCCCTTGTTTCTCTCCACTCACCACCTCATCAGACTGAAGTCCAACAGGAGAGTGTACAGTAGATGAGTTGCATTACTTCAAGTGGAATACATTAATCTAGTCTCTCCTCCTCTTCGTCTCTTTCTTTAGGAGCCGTAAGGACTCGTCACTTGTGCTGGATCCCAGCAAATACATTGCACTGGTCAAGACCCTCGCGAAGAATGACAAAGTGGAGGGTAAGTTCCCCTAGGGCTGCAACAAAATTTTGTTATTATTATTTTATATATAAAAAATGCTTCTTCAAACTGCTTGTTTTGTCCAAAAACAAAAGCATTTTTTCTTGAAGGATTCAAAACAATGGATCGATTACCAAAAGAGTTCTTAACTTCGTGTTGATGGACTTATTGGTTAATTGGCAAATCCCACCAGCACTTCCGCACTACTTTTTGTCTACTTTACTGTCATTAAAGTAGATCATGCTTGAACCCCAAAAAGGCCCGTGTGTGTGTGTGTGTGTGCGCCACCAACTCTGTCACAATCCATCTTTCTCCCTCCCTTAAACCACATTAGCCGGCCATTTTCAGAATGCTACGGTGGGTTTCCTTCAGCCCATCGAAGACCCAATTACCATCAGTTTGGCCGCTTGCTTTTTGCACACAATGACAGGCAAAATGTTTCCCTTGTCTGTCCTCGTCTCTCCTCCACGCCCCTCTCTCTGTCTTCGTCTCTGTCTCTCTATCTGACCCTCTCTCCTCCGCTCTGTCTCGAAGCGTGTCATTCTCTCATTCTCCACCCCCCTCCATACACACACACACACACACACACCCGCCCACCCGCATCAGTGAGAAATGAGAGAGGGGGAAAATTACAGGACTGTGTGTATTTTTCCAGAATTATTGAAATCGGTCTTGATGCTAATGGCAGATCATGTCCGTCGAAGTGCTTGAGCATCTCTCTCTCTCACGCACACGCACACACACACACACACACACACACACACGCACACACACACACAAATTTGCATGTGAATTCAAGCAAAAGGCATTTGGTGGGCACGGCGGTTGGTGTGTGTGTGTCGGGGTGTGTATAGGCAGCGCTAACGCATTTGCCATTAGCCAGAGTGTGCATATGGAGGGGACGCTTGTCAGCCACATTAGTCCACATGGCTAACCTTGATGTTAGCCTGTCCCCGCCCAGACGTGGGTCCGCCTGGCTCCTAGCACACACCAGGCCCAGCTGAAGATCATGTCTCCTGGCATCTTGCTTTATTTCTCACCCTCTTAGCTCTAATGGCTTTGTTGTTTTTGCCCTTGGTGCAAAGCCTCCCATCCCACCAGGCAACTTTTATTTTTACCTCACTTCATCCTTTTGACTTTATCCTTATGCCGACTTCCTTCGACCAACTCTTGAACTTTCGCTGCTCACTCCTCATCTCCATCATGGTCCTTTTAATCTTCACATCTGTCCGTGCAGCAATCGGTCTCACCTTCCATCGCTTTGTTCGTGTGTTTTTTTTTTTTTTTCTTAGGTTGCAGAAACAATAGCAACACTGTTATCCAATAATTTCCCCAAAATATATTGACCTTTTATCTTCCATGTTAAATGCAGAACAAAGACAAAAATGTGTACAGTGAACCCATTTACACACACATATGCAGACACAAACACACACTTGGGCAGATTATGGCCCAAAACACCAATTGGGCCATAACACAATTATTCATGTGCTAATTATGACAATTTCAGACAAATGTCTAAGATAAAATGATGAACTGACATTTTGGACAAACATGGATATAAACTGCAACATGACTTGTTGGTGGAGGCATATATCAGCGAGGTGGTGGTTCTAGTTTGAACTGGCTTTGGCTTTAAATATTTTCCAACTTACTACTTTTGCGTATCCCATACCAGAATGAGTGCATCCTGTTGAACCTGCGACCTGCTGAACCTGCCATACGTATAAACATGGCCCTGAACCCCCCTTTAACTCCTGCTACCTTCGCTTCTCTCCCTCCATTTTTTAAATACACCTCTCTTTGACCTGCGTCTCTTTGACCTGCCCTTGCCCCTCTGCCTCCATCTGTCCATCCTCCCACTTTGGTAAACACAACTTGTACTGGCTTTAGGTGGTCCTGGACTCGTTTTTAGTGGTGTGTGTCACTAGCAGTCAAGTCATGCAACATTAGATGAACCATTGGGCTGTGTGATGTTTGTTTACCTGGCCTGTCTGCCTCCCCATCTCTTGATGTGTGTGTGTGTGTGTGTGTGTGTGTGTGTGTGTGTGTGTGGTCTGGCTCGCTTTGCTGGCCAGGATGCTTGGCTGAGCTGATGGATATGCATACTGGAGAGATGGGGGTTCGGGTGTAGGACGGAGGGATGTTAGCTAGTGTAGCTCCATTTGGGCAGATCAACTCCAAGCCATTGGTCTCAGTGATTAGCGGGTCTGTCAGTGAGTGATGGAGAGGGGTATGGATAGAAGGAGGGAGGGAGGGAGACAGAGAGACAGAGTGAGAATAAGTTTCATATGAAGTGATAAACATTACAGGTTTCACGGCCGGTCAGTTAATTATAGGGCCATTGTTTAGTGTTGATGCCAGCTCCTGATCTGATTGATTTTCATTGCGTTATAGTATTTTTAAAAGTTGCCCGTGCTTTTGTTTGAGTTACTAGAGATACTTTTGTGATCCACTTTAGTGTGTTAGTCTCTCATCTCTGTTTACACTATTGGCTGATATATAAGTGGGCCTCAATTATATCGCAAACGGTCTGTGATGGCACCTGAATAAGAGCTTTGGTGACAGGCACTACTTCATTTTGTTTTCCAGTCACATACTCACACGCTCTTCTGACTCCAGGAACAGGCTTTTTTTCCTGCATAGAGAATATGTTGGCGCCCCGCAAAGAGGTTTTAACTAAGGCCAAAGGAACATCACCAAGTGACGCAAAAAGACTACAAAGAGACGCAAAATGACCACAAATAGACACAACCACAGAGAGGTCCGTAACGACTACAGAGAGACACAAAACATCATCAAAAAGAGGCCAATTAACTACAAAGTCTATCTGTCTTGCTCCTGTGTAGTAGAGGTTGTGGGGCCTTTTGCATGTCTGTGCCCAGGGGCCCATTGTCTCATAATCTGACCATGACCATAGCAGAGCAGACAGCGGTGCGGAGTCAAACGGTGTCTTTGCTTTAGAGTTGCTAACTAGTTTGTGAAGTACATTGCTGGAAAGTTATTAAACAATGACTCCATAATTTTTTTTTTAATCCCCTCCCTTTCAACCTGCGTGTCCCTCATGTTTAACACATCTGTTTACTATCCAGCTGTAGTTTTCAGTACCGACAGTCAGGATCCACTTTGTGTCTTGCTCATACCAACTGCGCGCAGGTTGCTTATGTCTGACTTCCATCATAACACAATTATGAAATAAATTACCTCTGGGTGAAAGTCCCTGCTGTATGTTATCACTCCCCCCTTATGTCTTGGACATGTCCACATTATTGATGTTTGTCCAATAATTGTGGCGAGTCATCGTGGGCTGACAGATCAGGTGGTCCTCCTCCACCTGTTTCCCTCCTTTTCTTCTAGTCAGTTATTCTTTTTTTTGCTTCAACTTTAATATTAAACAATTTCATTTTTTTAGCTGAGCCACCGTCCGTATTTCAGAGGACACAACATTCACCGCCTCGGTTATTGCAGAAGGTTTGCCTTTCCTGCCTTCCACCTCGGACACTGTTGTCTCAATTTCTTCAGTAGATGTTTTTTGCTTTAAGGGCTACGCTTCTCCATGATAAACCTCGAGGTAAACCTTTTTCCTTTTATAGAAACACGTAGACTTCAGTATCTTTGTTGCAAATACTGGACTCAAGAATGAGTCTGATTCATGGTGAGAACAAAATTGGCCGGTCCGCACGTGTCATGAATCCAATGGTAATTTTGCACATATTAACTTGCACCTATTATGTGTGCAATGTAAGAACATCTCTACGCACATATCAGTGAATGAGGCTCATTGTCCTCCCTTTAACGCCCCCCTATTTAGCAGTGTGTCCTCCATTGCCACTGACCCCCATTCCACCTGTCCTCCCTCTATTTTCCCCTGTCCCATTAAATATGTGACGGCTTTTGGTTCCCATCGCCAAAATAACTGGCACAGAGAGATGGAGAGACAGACTGAAATTAGGATGCCAAAGCACTTACCAGTGGCCCCGTCCCTCAGCCCACAAGTGTGTGTGTGTGTGTGTGTGAGTGAGAATGTGTGTTCCCAGTACAGAGTGACAATCCTGTTTGAGGGGTTTTGTTATATTACTAGCTATGTAGTTGTTAGTATCATGAGACCCAGATTTTGTTCAGATTCAGATTTTTGTTGGGTGAATTTTAAGCCAAGTGTACATATGGCAGTTGGAAGACTGGCTTGATACACATTATTCAAATGTATTCTGTGTCTTTGCATCTCTCCATCTTGGTCATGCTGTATAGATTAGTATCTGTGGTGGAGAGCGGCTGTATCGCTGTCAGCCCATTAGCAGCTGTCTAAATAGACAGTAAACGCATCTTAATTACCTTATGCTGATACATCACATCTACACACACACACGCTGCCTTTTCACCATTTAGCCCCTAGTGTTTGCCAGATGGGCACGTGGCCCGGTAAAAAGCCCTCCATTACCGGCTGGACTTGACCAAACTGATCCACCCCTCAGCCCGCTTACCGAGGTCTCACTGGGGCCACAGCGGGCCCTTGTCGCCACATACCTATAATTTAGCCCCCCAAGTGCTTTCCACATGGCCACGGCAAAAAGCCGGGCTCCATTGTAGGGGTCCAGTAATTGTAGTCTCGTTTAGAAAACCGCAAGCAGCAATTAGCACAGAGTTGGCATTATACGGGGTTGGATTTGCATCCCCGCTGAGCGCAAAATGCTGTTTTAATATGGGTTTGTTTTCCCCACATGGAATTAGCTAAAGGGGCCTTTTATCATATTCACACACCCTACTATTCTCCCAGCCAAGCTCTGTCCATCTCTTGCTTACTGTTCCCTCATCTTGCTGTGTATCCTCCCTTTCTCCTTGCCTTTTTATTCGTCCTTTCATCTTCACCTCTAAATCCCGCTCACCGTCACTTCCATCTTTTGAGTTTAACCATAGCATCATACATGTTAAGTTGTTACTGATGTGAACATCGCTTCACGTTAACAATGTCTGTCTTTATCTCTCCTTCCATCCATCACAGAGGCTGTGGACATCCTGAAGGAGATGAAGGAGAAGGATGTGGTGATGAATGACACACACGTCACCATGCTCTTTCACACACTCAACGCCGTGGTGGCCAAAGGTGGCGCCCCCACCGTCCGACGCCTGCAGGACACCATCTTCACCCTCGGACTGGCCAAGCCCACCGCCAATCTCTGCTCGCCCCTGATTACCGCCTATCTGGACAGGTAAAACAAACTGACTGTGTTGCCCTTGTAGATTTAAAAATAATGATAATAATTTGTGTTACGGTAAGTTTTATTGCTTTATGGCTGAAGTTCTCCACTTACTATCCACAACCAGCTCACTTTTGTTTTCGGATTTGTGTCTGCCAAATCCAGTTGCCAGGTGTGTGTATGTATGTGTGTCTCAATGAGTCACTCATCCCTCCCTATGATCATAGCTGAGGTTACATTCTGGGTTAGCGATTCAGACAGAGAGAGGATGTGGAAATTGCTCATTTATGTGTGTTTGTGTGTGTGTGTGTGTGCGTGTGCATGTGTGTGCGGTGTTAGAGACAGATTTTGTTTGTTAGAGGATTCGCCAGCTGCAACCTCTCCCATGAGCCCCCACCCCTGATCTCCTGAAACACCCACTGCTCTACTCCAAGGTGTAAGTGTGTGTGCGTGGGGTGAGAGATGGCCATCAATGCTTCTTCCCATAATGCAAATATGCAAATGAACATTACCCAACACTGGCTGTGGGGTCACTGGTATTGCCCCACCCCTCAACTCTATTCAGTATGTGTGTGTTCTATTTGTCAGAGCAGCTTTTAAGTAGATCAACTCATTAGCATGTTAATTATGTACAGAGCACTAATTGCTGGATTTACCACAGCCACGCAGTGCACCGTTAGGGGCCCTCCACTACACACATGCTTTCATACACACTGTTTACCTCTAGTGTGCATGCTGCGGTAGAGGTAGAGACCTTTTGCATATGAAGCTCATGCACACACATGCTCAAACACACACACACACGTTCTCCCCTGCCGCTGTTTGTTTTGCTGTAAATCTGGTCTCTGGCATCAACAGAGTTTCCAGGTTCACTCGTTAATCACTGCCTCTGTGAGATTAGCAGGCTAATTTACTCCTGGGTCATCAACAGCCGCCAAAACACAAATACAAACACGCACACACACGACAGCTTACCGCAGCCCTGTTCACAAATCAAGTGCCAGTTGTACTTCCTCCAAATGATACCGCAGCGAACACACACTAATGAACACAAGTGAACAAGCTAACTGCTGGTATTTAAGCTCGCTGGTTGTCGAGGCTTGGAAATAGTCTACAAATTAAAGGAACCAGAGCATATGGTATACTGTTGTTTGGCGAGTGTAGCTTCTTCAAACACTAAACAGCAGCAACATATTTCCACTCATTTACTCTCTTTACCAACTCTGATTTTAGCAGGTTCCTCCCTGCAGGAGTGAGATAATGACTGAGTGGCTCATTTTGACTCTATAACATCGGTTCCAGGCACTGAACAGCCTTGAAAATGGCTGTGTTGATAACAAGTTCATAAATGAAGCTTTCTGTCAGAAAATCTGACTGCAGTTTCGCTTTTCATTGGCATCAATGATCTGAAAGAATCTGTGATACTTTTAATTTCATCGTGAGACTCATAGTTTTTAAAAGGCTTTTTTGCAAAAATATTCTATAAAGTGGTCTCTTCTAAAAAAGTGTGAAATGTTAAGGAATGTAAAGGGGATTTAACATGTAGTTCCAGCAGTGATTCAGCCAAGCTTCAGGGCAGATTTGAGTACCACAACACTTGACTTTTGCGCTCCAGTTAAATCAATCTCCCCGCTCTCTTCTCCTCTTTTTTTATCTTTTATTTTCATCTGTTCGTCTCCACCTCTTCATTCCGTCAGTCAGGGGACAAACCGACAGTTGGGAGGAGGAGGGACAGGGGGAAGCGATAAAAGAGGACAAAGCAGGCATCACTCCCGCCTGCACCCGTCTCATTGCTGCGTCAGTGCTAATGACTTAATGAACACTTCTCCGGCAGATTAGCCCTTGACAGCCCATCATATGCGCCGCCCCGTTATCCTTCAAGCCCGTCCGCTCAGTGTCTTATGGGCTAACCTGCTACTACGCTAGCCCAGATTGCCAACTCCTTATTGAAGTGATAAGTGACAGGAAATGCTAATACGTCCAACAAAATAAAGAGCTGGCATTATGAAGCTTTAAGACCTTTAGACACACGCACACACAGTCATCTAGGTTTTTTTAGGGAACTGCATCATGGGAGCATCCACCTGTGTGTACTGACGTAAACATTAGTAAGTGCCATTCTTAAACACATGTGGGCTAGTGGTGTCATGATTCCTTGATGATCATTTGCGTTTCGAGACACAGACCTTGTCCTCCCCCACGCAAGGACAGCCGATCTCCCCCGAACAAAAGATGGGGACGGAGAGGGAGAAAAAAAAGGAGAGGGGAGGGATGAGATGAGGCAAAATGAGCTTCCTTGTCTAATCCTTCAGGTTTCCACTGAGCAAAGCGCTCAGTTTTTTTTCAGGGCTTAATTGGCTGGAAAGTGGCTGACATGCAAAGTTGAGGACATTAACAGGGCTGTGCGCCGCAGTAAATGGCAACGCAAAGTGACAGTTAAATTGTACCTAGGGGAAATTATCCATCTTTCGACATCCTTAGCTCTTTTTTGGGGTGGATTGGTGGGCGGGGAGAGGGGAGGAAGGCAGATGGGTTTAATTGCAACGCCAGGCCTTTTTTTTTTTTTTTTTTTTTTTTTTTGCAAAGAGTGATGGGATGTTTTTTTTTAAGATGTCTCATTAGGATGGAGGGATTATAAGTAGCTGTGTGTGGAGGAGTGTGATGAAGGAAAGAATGAGATGGACATATAGGCAGGATGAAACAAAGCAACATGACTTGGATACAATGTGTAGAAATGGCTCCAATGTAAAAAGCCATGTGCACCACAACAGTTATGGTAATTGTGCATATAAGCCACATTAAGTTAATTACGAACTTTCTGCACTTTCTTTTCTCATTGTTGTCTCATTTCTTTGAGTAAATTGTGTACCCCCCTCCCCCTCCTCTGTCTCATTCTATGTCCACACTCTTTCTCTCGTTTTCAAATGTCTCTTAGTGTCTCTTCTGTGTTGTTCAATCAGGCTGTTGTGCGGTTGAATAGCCTCTTAACTGGCGCTGCTGAATAATGTTGTCCCTCTTCATTTCAATTAGCGGACCTCTTTACCTTCCAACCTTAATCACTCCATTCCTCCTCCCTCCATCTCTCTCTTCTGCTACTGCTGAACTCAAGGTCGTACCATTTCCTGTTTTTTTTCCGGGTGGTTGGTCTTTTTGGGCATATTTCCCTTATCCACTTGTCTAATTGATTAGAGGAGAAAACACTTCAGAAATTATACCTGTTCACTCTCAATCTCTCTCACGCTCTGTCCAGCCGTCTGTTTCTCATTCACTTACTCTGCCCCCTACCTCCCCCATAGGTGCCCTATCTGCTTTGACCTCTGTTGGATTGACATGGTAATTACCCAATCAACAGATTGATGGCAGCGCTGTCACAATAGAGGGGATTGAAGTGGTCTCTCTCCCTCGCCTGTCTCTCAGCTTCTCGTTCTCTTGCTTCCTTTCGTTATTTCTGTCTCTACTTTTCTTGTTATCACTCCATCAGGCGCACTCATCCTCCCTCTACGCACTCTTTTGTTTGTTCGTCCGCTCGGGAGGGACGGGCAAAGCGAGGGAGGATAGATTGAGCAAGATAAGGATGACATGAGACGAAGGGAGCGAGCTGGTGGTACGGCAGGCGGAGGGGGGGACTCTAATGTTGTTGCTATATTTCTGCTAAATTGCTCAGCTGGGGGGTGAGGTCATCCGATGGGGAGTGAGAGCTGACAGCATGAAATGAAAAGGAAGATGTTGAGGGGAAAGGGAGAATGAAGGAGAAGGGAGAGCACCAGGAGGTAAGGGAAATGAGACGAGGAAATGAGGGGAGGTTAAAGAGGTTTGGAGAGGACAAAAGAGGAGAAAGAGTGAGAGAAGTTGGAAGGTGCAAGAGGAGCAGAGCAAAGAGGCTAAAGATCAGTTGAGCCCTTTTGTCTGTTGTATTGCTTCCCCTCTAAAAGCCTGTCCAGAGAGACATTAGCCTCTCGCCGACAGGTGTGTAAGAGCGTGCCTGATTGTGTGAGAATGATGTATTGAGGCCAAAAGGCACCATCACATACAGTTGTGCTGTCATGAATTCAAAGGCCTTCATTGTTGTGGAGGGTCATAGTGCTTGAATAGGAGGTCACGGGGTTAACAACCCACGATACTCTCTATTTTTTACCGACACAACCCCGCACACGACTGCCTGGATGGACCTGACACCTAACTCTCGCTCTCTTTCTCCCTCCCTCCCTCCCTCCCTCTCTCCCTCCCTCCCTCCCTCTCTCTGTGTGTGTGTGTGTGTGTGTGTGTGTGTGTGTGTGTGTGTGTGTGTGTGTGTGTGTGTGTGTGTGTGTGTGTGTGTGTGTGTGTGTGTGTGTGTGTGTGTGTGTGTGTGTCACGTGCCCACAGTAAGGACCTGTCCGGAGCTCTAGAAGCAGCACTGGAGTGTCAGAAGCTCTACAGCCTCCTGCCTCGCATCCACGACATCATTGTTGCTCTGGTGGAGAAAGGAGACACCGAACTGCTGCAGAAAGGTTACACATTTGTACAGTCATCTTTTTGTTATCCATCACAATTAGTGAATCATAACGGCATTTATTGACAATTTTTGCTTATTAACTTTAGTAGTTTACCGAACAAAAGCAAGTTTAAAAAGTCAAGCATTAGCAGCTTCCAGTTTCTCAGATTTGCTGGTTTTCTAAAATGTATGTCATTCAATTTTTTGGATTTATATTTCGATATGCATGACATGCAACAAAGGTCCCCGGTTGGATTTGAACTGGGAACATTGTGTTTCATGGTCAGCACCTTAAGCCAGAGGCCACCAGGATGCCCCAGAGCCAGGATTTATATAAATGCAATCACTTATCACTTATAAAAGAAAATCTTATGTCAAAATGGCCTCATTAAAGTTGCGAAAACATATTTTTCAAACTTCTCCTGGTTAACTGTAACTTTCAACTATTCGTTTCTGTGTGTTGGGCAGCGCTAATCCCGCGCAGTGTTTGCATTAGATGCGCGCGCAACAATTACAAGTGTGTGTAAGAGGACCAGAGAGTGAGAAGGGTTCAGACCGGGGGCCGCGGTGAAGCACGTCCAACGATCATGTTTTAAACAGTCGCCCTGTATGTTGACAGCCACGTGGCGTAAAGGTCAAGTTCAACGTGCCGCAGGGGCAAGTGGCTCTGGAGTGCGTAAAGGTTGAAACCGTGTAGTGGAGCACCTCTTCACCTGCTTTCCTCCCCTTTCACCCACTCCCTCATCCACACTGCCCTCCCTCGACTCTGACCCCCCCGCCCCCGCCCCCAAAGGTGATAGGCCCTCAGAGTCAGGTGCCTCACCCTCAAAAAAAACAAAATTACTTTTACAATGATTTTCTAACAGATGTAAACTAGTGCCAACTCACCACAACTGGATCTTGAAATAACAAATGATTCTGTCTCCCACTTCCTCATAAAATGCAGGAGACTTTTGACATAAACCTTGAGGCACACTCGACCCGATGGCATTCTGAGTACATGTTAAGTGCCTGATAAAATAGGCCATCAGAAATAATTGCGGAAATGTACTGAAACCATCAAAACGTGCATACCTGCAGAAGAGGAGTGGCCTTCAGCACTCTAAAAACATGATGCCTCGTCATGTCTGACCTTGCTTTGAGTTCAAGCATCAACAGAAAAATAAAATGAAGGGTTTTTGTGAGGTTCTGGCAACCATAGCAACCGCTCAACTACTCTGAAACAAGAAAGTGTCATCATACAATAAATGCGTTTAACCTGGAGGTTTATGTCATGGTCTACAGCAAGGGTATTCAATTAATGTTCAACGAGGTCCAGTCAGAGAGAATTTCCTCATCAAAGGTCCGGAACATCACAATGATTTAGTCCCATAATTATTGAAGTAGCCTAGCAGTTGTATGAAGTCTGTATGAAGTCAACAACTGACTTTCAAATCTAATAAAGAAAGTTCAATTGAATAATATCTCAACACTATTTATTGTCAGTTTTCAAATTGAACTGGATGAATTATAAACAATAAATATATGTTCTTCCCTCATTTCATTTACAATAAGGACTGGATTTAAAAATGCGAAAAGAATTACAGAAAGCTTTTGAAACTTCATTTTACAAAAATTAATTTAACTAAATTGTCTTTGCGCTGCAGCTTTAAATTCAGTTAATTCAGGTGTGAAGCCACGATATTATTTTCATCTTCCAAAAAGAGAGATTTGTGTGCAGGGACTTTATCTGTGGTTATTAAAACCACTTGTTTCAGCTCTATTCCCTCTCTGTTTACATCATTGTTGGACAGTGAATGAATGTGTTAGTATTCTGATCATATTGGGTTCTTAGGTTCATTTTCTGTGCCTTCATTTTGGATTTGAGTATTGTACGTTTGCTCAAAAGAGTTGTGCTTTGTCTCGTATGGCTCTTCACATCGCTGCTTTTAATAATCATCACGGTCTCTGAACATATGAGACATACTAGTTTTAACCCGTCCAAGGGAAGAATGAACCTATAAGAGTGTCCATTCTTGGTTAAAGGATCTGGTTTCGCTTTCCACATTTCTCTTGGACGCCATGTGAAATAACTTACTCACTTACTATTCCGACTGTTCGGCCTCTCGTCCCGTCCCGTGTATTTATATATCACTCAAGCCGCGATGCTTATGGGAATACACATACATACATACTTGATTGTCTGAGTAGCATATCGTGATGTGATTTACAACGCATGTATTTGGTCGGTGTGTTTCCTGGACCGCTGAACGTGCGTCGTAAAGGCTGGAAAAGCTTTAAAAAAGGGTTAAAATAGAAGCGCTCCGTCAAAATGTTATAATTCTCAATTATCTATCGGTTATAGGTCCAGATAAAATGGCGTCTGTGTCCGGATCCAGATGTTGAGGAAGAAAACTGCTATCAATGAGCAAATATGGCTCTGTCTTCCACCAAAGCCTTAAATTAGGATTTCCATTCAGAAAAGGCCACTTAAAGTTAGTCCAACTGGTCTGAAACTTGTCTACAAACATGTCTACATTAGATTTAGACCATAAATTAAGTCCTTAATGACTAAAGTTCTTTCTGTTGACTTCAAATGACGGCAAGTAAAGGGCGAGGGATTATTCTCTCTTCCCCGTGTGTGTGTGTGTGTGTGTGTGTGTGTGTGTGTGTGTGTGTGTGTGTGTGTGTGTGTGTGTGTGTGTGTGTGTGTGTGTGTGTGTGTGTGTGTGTGTGTGTGTGTGTGTGTGTGCTACCTGTCCTGAAGCTGCTGGACAGAGATAGCACGTAACGCTGAGCAGAGCGCTTTAGCAAGTTTACCATGAGAGCTTAGGTTTTCATTTGGGACCTGTGTGTTTGTTTGAGAGCAGACTTGATATGGCTGCTTTGTGCCTGGGACATTGTGCCAAATAATGGAATCAGGAGGGAAAGATGAAGTGCGGTGTGTTTGTTCACCTTGCAGGCCATTTTATTCTCGACCTTTCTCTGCTCTGTTTCCCTCCCGTCTGTCTTCTCTGTCTTTCTCTTCAGCCATGGACTTTGTGAGTCAGGAGCGAGGAGAGATGACCATGTTGTATGATCTGTTCTTCGCATTCCTGCAGACGGGCCGCTACCGTGAGGCTCGTAAGATCATTGAGGTAAATACACACACACACACACACACACACACACACACACACACACACACACACAACCAAATGGACTATGGGTTGAGTTTTCTGAGACTGCTTATTCCTGGAACTAACACATCAGAGTTTTTAGAAAAAGTTACTTGAATATTACTTGAACTATTTTATTAAACCATGTTTGAATAGATAGAAAGTCATGAGATTTGAAATCTACACTTAACCATATTGAGATGTTTCCAATAATAACAACCTTTATTTATAGTGTTTCTTTGGGATATCAAGACTAGTTTGAATGATGGTGGGGGAGAGCAAATCTTTATGAATAGAAGGATGACTGATCATGTAATGAAGTGAAATGATGATTTCCAAGGTAAATAATGAACAATAAGAGGGCCAATTTCACAAGTATGCAAACTTACACAAAAACACACATAAAATATATTATATAAATATAAATTCCTCTTTGAGGAGCTAACTTGAATAAAAACAGGATAACATTTGCAAGATTGTCATGCCACAGTGGAAACACATTATGTAAAAGCCATACTCTTTATTGTTATTGTAGCTATGAATATTTATATCTTTGTCATCTTAAATCCCGCTATAAGCCTTGTAGATTAGTGTGAGAAAAAGAGAGGGGCAAATGGGCAGATAAGAAGCGATTTTCACATGGATAAAACGAGACAGGCGATCAGGGACTGGATAGCGGGACAGAGAGATTGATGAATAAACGAATAGAAGGATGAGCCTGACATCAGATGAAAGGGAAACAAGGCCATTATGTTGTCTGATCAGGATGAGAACAAAAAAATACCTTAACTCCCTCACTCTGACTCTGCTTTCTCTCGTGTCCTGGTGTGCTCTAAAAGTGGGATTTATCCCTCTTGAGGATTTTCAAACCCTCTTAAATATTATTGACATGTTATTGTGGCTCTCATTCCCCCTCTGCGAGATTGTATTGCCGTTATCCTACTTATAACAGAGAGTCAGCTACATGCCGGTGATGTGTGAGATTGGAGATGCCTTGTAAATGGACCACAGATGTACATGTTGTCCTTGATGTCAATGAGAGATGTGGGTTAGAGACAAAAGCTCAGCTATATCAACCCCATCTGCTGGGTTTTAGTTTGTCATGGACACACTGCTGTCTCATTTTCCCCTCAATAACAGAAAACACATTTCCTTACAAGCCTCTTTTACCTGGGATGGCTTCCTGTAGTTGTGTTGTTTAGTGTGTGAAATGCTAGAATGTTACAAACATTTTTTTTTTTATTATTAGTAATTGTCTTTTAGAATATAATAAACACAACACAGTCAAAACCAAAGGTATTCTATTAACACACATGTTAAGATTCAGGATTGTAGCCAGGATTTTAGAAACTCTGAGGTTATGAGGGCCATTTACTATAAAAAAAAGTGTTTTGGTCACTTGGGTTCAGGCAACATTGGCATATTATCACTTGGGTAAAGTTGTTGCAGAGAGTGCGTCGACAATCAGTTGTTGTGTTTGATAAACTGATAAATGTAATGTCAGATATTCACTCCCTTTTTTTTTTGCCACTGAGAGCTTCTTTATGTGCTCCACTATGTTCACCAGCTAGTGGCTAACTTTCTCTATCTGCTGTTTCATGCTGAGGAGGTCGAGTACATTTAGTTTACCTGAGCTTTCTTGCCAAAAAATCAACTGCGTGCTGCGGCTAGAAATGAGATTGGTGAGAGTGAACCGAAACCTGTAAAGTTGGGGGCCGGAAACCAAAACCAAAAGCTTAAATTTGCTAAAATTCTTCTTTCTGTAGAGCGGAGGAGACACGCAGGTCAGGTGATAACTCACCCTTCACATTACACATTTCATCCATCGTTAATATATTAATATTGATTGATGCAGCATTAAAGTATAATCAACTGAGTCTTGGGGACTAAGTTTAAGTTGTCAGTTTAGTGGTTTCCTCTCTTTTGGAGTATAATCAGGTAAAAGTCTCACCTGCGTAGATGTTTAGAACAAAGTCTGAGTTGTCGCTCATTATACTTGTATGACTGAGATAATACAATAGAATCATATCTATCACTCAAATATGCATACACAGACACTCAAACACACAAATACTTTTTTTTCCCCCTCAGCGAGCGTCAAGTAGCAGTCCAGAGTGGTGTCTCTCTTTGGGCTGTGTTTGGTATAATTGGCAGCTGATTAATCACAGCTAATTAAATGTAATGATCGAGAAAGGTGGCCAATTTTGTGCTAAATGGTCAAGGTTAGGTAGAGGATTGTCAGGTGGCCGGGCCTATTATTGCAGCACACACATGTGTGTGATGGTCAAGGTTAGGTAGTATTGCTAAAGAGTGGTGAGCCATTATGTGTTTTTGTGTTAGGGAGAGGGTTTTGGCCGGGTGTGTGTGTGGACTAAGTGGCCAGCTGATTAGTGGAATTAGAACATTAGGAATTGAGATGGAGAGGGTTTGTTAAGTGGAGGTGAGATGAGATGAGGTCGCCTCTATCTGTTTCTTTTTGTGTACATGTAACTAAGGATGAGAAAGGAAGCATCTAAAGGTCACACAAGACTTTTAAAGAGGCAGAGTGATGGACCATAACACACACTGGTGTGTGTGTGTGTTTGTGAGGATTTGTTCTGATAATCCAACCTGATTTTCCATTGTCTCTTTCTGAAAGTGAGAGTTTCTGTGCTGTTTGTTTTCTTCTTTTTCTTCTTTTGATCCACCCGTGCGTGTGTAAGTTATGTGCCTTCTTATTTCTGAGGATTTTGTTTTCTGCCCAGATTAGGGAGATTTGTCCTGACGGATTCAAAATCCCAAACATATTTGTGTGTGTGTTTGTTTGCGAGTAGATGTGCAGAAGGCTGTTTTGAGCCCGCAAGACTTTACCAAGTAAAGGGGAATCGGAGGCAAAAAGATGGAGCACTTGCACTGCGGGCCTTAGTCTCTAAGAAGATTAGACAGACTGAGAGAGAGAGTGAGTGCAACACATTTTAATTTGTCCCTTTGGCTGGTTGGGTAAGAACATAATGCCTTTGCCTGGGCAGGATGGAGGGATGCAGAGGCAGGGGGGGAAAGACTGAGTAGGAGCAGGGGAGCTTTGGAGGAAGAGGGAGGGATTGAGAGGATTGAGAGAGGAAAGGATGACAGCAGTGAGGGATAGTCAGAGAAAGGGATGAAGCCCGTCTTTTCTTGACTCTCCCACCCTCTCACAGTATGATGGGCTCCCATCAAAGAGGCCAGCGGGGATTGAGCGCTGTTGATCCCCGTTCAGATTAACTTCCTGGCAGATCTTACTGCCCCCCCCCCCCCCCCCTCTCTCTCTCTCTCTCTCTCTCGCTCTCTCTCTCTCTCTCTCGCTCTCGCTGTCTCTTTTTTTCAGATTATCAGGGAGACAGGAAGAGCAAGATTTCCTAGTCTTATTCAGATTGTATCAAAGCCCCAAGAGACAGATGAAATCCTGATCACTGTTATTCCATGATAATAATCATCTAGTCACTCCACACATCAGGCTAAATCTTAGCTACACGAGCCGGCAGATCAATCTGTCAGCCCTTATTTGACATCCCTCACACTGTCTATCTGCATATCATTGTTGTCTTAAATGTTCTACAAAAATGCAAGACTATTCAGGACTGTTGGGACTTTATAGTCAGTATATTTTAAACCTAAATAAAAAACATCTTATGTTCTATTTTGAATTTTTAACGTGTAATTTTGCATCCAAACTATTATTTTCTGTTATCTCCTGTGAGCTGGCTAGCTCAGCAAAAAACATATCCACTCAAACCTTTATTGGCAAGAGATTTGAATACCATAATATTACCGTCTTTCATGCAGTCCTGATTTATGTGTTACTTATTTTTACTTGACTACATTCATATTGATTGTACTGTGATTTAGTTCTGATGCTTTAAAATGCTCCTTGCTGGGTTCAACTCACGACTTGGACCTTATTTTGTTTTATGGATTTGGCCGTCATTTCTATCCTTAATAATAACTAGTTAATTGCTTGAGATCTGGGAACACGGTGACATTGCTATCGGGCTGAGAGATGCACCACATCCACATAACACCCACGTAGGTCACATACAGTGGCACCCAAGAGATGTTCAGTGCAGCTCCAGTTTTTGACACTGTCATTCATCCACTCTGGATTCTTTCCATAGAAATTCTTATCTGTTTTTTTACTTCTTTTTGTAGACTCCAGGGTTAAGGGCACGGCCTGGACGCCTGCACTGGTATGCCGAGAAATGCATTACTTCCAACCAGGTAACTAACACGCACGCACGCACGCACCCTGAAAGTCTCAATAATTCCAGTTTAAATTCTATATATTGTGTTTGTGTGTATAGATGGAGGCCTTGGAGCAGATGGTGGACATGACAGGCAAGCTGTTCGAGTGCGACAGAGATGAGATGTACAGTTACGTCCTTCGGCTCTGCAGTAAGTCTCTTTCTCTCTTTCATTTGTCTGTTTGTATGTTCTTTTATTCCTCTCATTTTGCAATCTCCCACTTACCCCCAATATCCTCTGCTGTCGTGACCTCGTGTGTGTGTGTGTGTGTGTGTGTGTGTGTGTGTGTGCGTGTGCGTGCGTGCGACAACGAATGGGAGAAGTAAGAGCACAAGACATAGTGTGATTGCTGCAGTGGAGAGCGGAGCAGATAACAGTTGTGATTGGAGTGTTAAAGCTTATTGTCAACCCATTACCCTGACTTCCCTGCACACGCACACACCTAGTTAGTATGTTTCCTAAATTACAGCATAGTTGAGGGTCAGTCAGTTGATCAGATTAGTGCTTTGATTGCCCTCTCAGCATGGAGCGCTTTGTCTGAAATCACTGTGATGAGCTATAAGAAATATGGACTGACGATACAACCACGTGACCACATGGGTTCGTGTGTCATGGCGTTCATAACAAATTACATAAGAACACACCTTTCATTAATTCCTGCTGCTTTGTTTCTTGTTGTTTCCAGAGGAGACGAACAACTGGGAGAAGGCAGAAGCATTATGGACGAAGATGCAGGAAGAGAACGTCATTCCCAGGGAGAGGACCCTGCGCATGCTGGCAGATGTCTTGAAGAATAACGGCCAGGAGGTGCCCTTTGAGGTGCCTGAGGTAAAACCCCAGCTTTATAATATGTATGTCCCAGGGACGCTCATCAGACGGATGTGTTATTCAGAAGAATAATTGCCAGGAGGTTCCTAAGGGGGAGAGAAGCAGAGCAGATAAGGCTGAAAGCAAAATAGATTCCCAAGAGCTCTGGAGGACTCTAAAAGTGCCTGAGGTCAAACATAACACACAAGCATGTAGCACCGATGGTTGGACACAAATCACAATGGTGGCTGTGAGTAAATTTCTTATCTTATATCTTGATTAAAATGGGATATAGGTACCTGTGGTTATTTATTATATCCTTAAATAGTATATTTAATATTAATTGTCAAGCAAAAATGGCAAATATTCTGTTTCTAGCTTCTCAAATGGAAAGATTTGAAAATCAAATATCTTTTCTTTCTTTTTTTGGAGCTTTATTGTATGAAAAGCAATTTGTAGATGTCACCATGGCAACTTGTGATGGTCATTTTCTGACATTGTATAGACTTAGAATAGATTGTAATTTGCAGCCCTACCTTGATATTAGAGGTATCTTTATTAAATAAACATAATAGATACTACAGCTCATTTCTGAAAAAGTCAAATAGAGAGTACTTTATTACGTTCCAATGGAAAGTTGCACTGCAGCCAAATCACATATGAATCTCAAAATAAACGACATAAGGACACAAAAAGGGGAGCTATAATAGCTAAGAAATGAAATAATAAAGCCATAAATAACTGAAACCTTATTAACAAGCTGAAGTAAACTAACTCTAAATGTAGTATTCTGTACACAGGTAATGTAGGTCTAGTATAAACTCTACATTGTCCTGTACTGATATAACAGAGAGCTCCATTGGAACTGCATATAATATTAACTGAAGCTGCTCTCCATCATTTGAAATACAATGGTCTCATTCCCAATTACACTGCCGGTCAAAAGTTTGGAGTCACCTGGTATGTTGTTTTTTTATTTCCGTCAATGATGACTATTTTAGAGACAAAAATAGTATAATTCAGACACAAAATTAATTATTTACATTTTTAATAGTTTTGGCCCCAAAACAAGAAGAAGAATTACTTGAATAAAACTTGAGTTTAGTCAAAGTCCCCACAGTGTTACATGCCAGGGGAGAATACTGTTGCAACTATTTCCCCCCAAAGACCCTTCGTTTTTGAATTTGCATAAATGACCCAAGCTCATTCTTGAAACACAACGGTGCATTTGGGCTCTAACTATTTTGGGCCCTCTGCAGTCGACTCAATGGTGGGATTGAATAGTTTTACACTGTGATTTGTTTATCCACACAACTTTTTTATACAAAATAACATATATTTGTGAAGAGTACTTTCTACAACCTAAAAGCATGACAAATACACGACAAATACAGAGCAGTCCTCTCAGCCATCCTGTAGTGGCTGAGAGCGGAACAAGGCTGTAGTGGATCAAGCTTTTGTGGCGGGTGACCCCAAACCTTTGACCGGCAGTGTATATTCACAGGGCATAGATTTACCAAAGAGCAAGCTGACTCCAACCTCTGATCATAGGAATTAACCCCCAAAAAACTCTTTATCAACTGCTGGCTCCACACAGCCCCCCTCCTCACCCCGCCCCACTTTAAGCCTCTGTTCATTACATGCATAGGAAACAGGATTGAGGCTCTGATCTGAAGTGTGGTCAATCAGACCGGCTGGCTGGTGAAAGGAATTACAGCTTGATCTGTCTGTAAATCTGTAATGCCAGACTAATTTCTCCAGCAGCTAAATGCCACCATATGTCTGCCGCTGGATTCTTAGTTAAATATGTGCATGTGGCCTCGACCTGTATTCTGCCCAAAAGATAAATTGAATACAAGGGGGTTTGGGTTTAAATAGTATAATATTACTGTGTTGCATTGCTGCATTTTTCCTCAGCTTTGTTTTGCGCGTGAGCGTGCTCCAACAGCCCGAAGCATGATGAGACAGGAAGTGATTGCTGTTGCCTGGAGCGATGAACTTGGTGACCCCTGGGGCTCTTGAGTTGACTCCGCTGCTTCGACACACTCACTTGCATACGCACACACGCTTTTCATTTTGCCCCTGGGGTGCCAGACCTAATTTGCCCCTAGCCAATACAGCTTAACCCCCTCCCCTCACTGCTACACGGGTGACTGAGCATTAGGGTACCCTGCCCTGCCTGCCCAGCATTATTGCATTCATACACACACACAAGCTCATTGCCAGAACTCAGTTGAACGTGTGTGTGTGTGTGTGTGTGTGTGTGTGTGTGTGTGTGTGTGTGTGTGTGTGTGTGTGTGTGTGTGTGTGTGTGTGTGTGTGTGTGTGTGTGTGTGTGTGTGTGTGTGTGTGTGTGTGTATGCTGGATGAAGCTGTAATTTTTAGATTTATCACTGTTTTCTCTTTGTGTGTCATTTCCAGACCTGGTACCAAGAAGTTGCCCCCACACCGCAGGTCAAGACAGCAACAACCGTCAAGACAGCAACACCCCTTCCCACAGCCGAAAGTGGTACTGAACACCAGACCCGTCTGATGGCCCTCTGTAAAAGGGGCAAGGCCAAAGGTAAGCAGCAAGAGGCCCCAGTATTGTTGTCCCACATGACACCGAGCTGAACTAAACGCAAAAGAAGCAGGTTTAAAAAACTGCTCACCTGTCTGAGATGTGTAATGTTTCCATTTGAAGCTGCAATAAAGATATTTTTTTAACATTAAGGGACAGAAAAACCACCCTGATAAATGTTTGTTTTTTTTAGCAAACATCTGCTTTATGTTGTCCTCATTTCTGGAGCACTGTAATAAAATAATTTCCTTGTGTGATGTAATAAAGTTGATCTGAATCTAGTTTAATTTGATAAATAAAAGTCTGTTATGGACTCGTGTTTCTGAGAAAATTCACTGGATCTGTATCATCTAGCTTCCCAGATGTTACTGTCTGCAGGTTGGTGCTAAGCAGTTAGTGTTAAGTGAGAGTTTTTTATTTTTTATATCATTTTTTTAATGAACTTTTTCTAGTTAATGTGTAGTTTATAATGCTGTATTAATTTCCAATGGATATCCTAAATATCAATACAAATTTGATTGCAAAAAAGGGATTTTCTGCTTGAAATACCGAAGGCTGAGATGAGGTTATCATTCAAATATGGGGATATGGACACACACTTTTGGACAATCTTTCCTAGAAGTTATTTACAGTGTAACCCTGCATGCTTTCTCACCTTCGCACCCTGCCAGTTGCTCAGTGAATCGTTTGACTGCCTGTTTTGAAAAGTTAGAATCCCTGTTGGACACATCCCCCCCAGTTCTCAGGTGGAAAATGGTTTCGACCATCTGACAAGTACATGAGTTGAAGAATACTGACGCCTCAAAAGCCTTCACAGCTTTGGTGTTAATATAAACAATATTTTATGTTATTGATGGAGCTTCAAACTGAATTCAAACTTATCATTTACTGTTTGTAGTCATCTGCTGCAACTATCACCAAATTTAATATTCATTTTATTGAAGTGAAATGAATGTTAACATTGTAGTTCTCTAAAAATGTCGCTTTTCTTGATCCTGTCCAACCTCTGACTCGTTTTTTTCTTTCTCTTGTTCGCTCCTTCTACAGAAGCCTATAAGATGCTGAAGGAGGCCGATAAAAAGGGTGTGGCATTAGGCCCCGCCCCTTACGATCAACTGATCCGTGCCCTGTTGTCCGAGGGATCCGTTGAGGACGCCATGGCAGTCAAGGACATGTGAGTGCCTTAACATCTATTTCTGCACCGAGAAATGACACGTTCTGGTAAAGCCTTTGCGAAACAGAAACACTTTTCTGTAATACCAGTCATAAACAGTAAATTTAAGTATGTTTCAGCAGTTTAAACCCAGAATATGAGGTTTGGTATCCTGGGAAAACATGAGCCATTGCGCTCCATCTTTTTGCTCATTTCTTCACATTTTAGCATTTTGTCCTGGTATCTAATTTGTGATAACCAGCTTCCTGTATATGTTCCTCCTTACAAATATATAACTGCATCTGAATACCAAGGACCCATCCCTTTTTTAGTGTCATTTGTCAGTTAATGAATAAATATTGTGAGATATTCACCCTTTGGGCAGACAGACTGCACAGCAGTGTGTTTTGGTTCTAAACAAAACAAATACAACTTGTAGTGTTGTTAATGCTCTGCTACTTCAGCCGTCTCCTCAGTCTGTTGCACCAGGTCACCTCAGGCTAAAACTCCATCTCCTAGAAAGACATGAGGATTATAAACTGATTGTGTGTGAATACACTCAGCCCTGCTGGATATGAACAGTGGTTCTTACTAAGCCCAAAGATACACATACACATACACACACACACGCACATGCTCGGGTGCACAGATTAATTTTGGTTTTCTAGGAAGCAAAAACATCAATCTTCTTCCAATTAGTAATGTATCATGTGTTGTTGTGTTACGGGGGCCATATCAGGGTTTGAGCCTGGAGATGAATGGATGGACAGACAGAGGTATTACAGATCTGAGCTTAGTGCAGCGCTGATCTTCTCTGTTTGTCTTTTTAGGTAATCTCCTTCTTTTCTTTATCTCCTTTTGTCCCTGTCTTTGTATCACTTTCTCGCTGCAGAGGAAAAACACAGAAGCAAAGTGTTAAAAAGAATGACATGATGCACTAAAAAGAAGAGATGCATTTACTAATTTGTAGGGAAATGGGGTAAAACATGTAAAAACATCCATTACACTATCAGTCTCTTCCCTGTTTTCTGCTCTCTACATGGCTCGCTCTCTTATGTTATGAGAAATAATCGTGTCAATTTTAGACCCCTGTTTCAACAAGCGCGAGGCAATACAAGTGATAACCCATCTCCAGTCTCTGTTGGAATTGGTTCACGGCATCCCTGCCTGGATAAAAGCTTCGTTTATCTGCACTCTAAATGAGAAGTGAAATGAGCTGAGAGGAAAGTCGGGGGAAGATGGAAATGGGGAGGAAAGGAAGGAGATAAAAAGAGCTGAACGTGGAAAGGAGGAGTGTAGGAGGCGAGCAGGGCTAGATTTAATCAGGTACGAGGTTAATGAAGACGCTATAGGCATTAATTCTCTGTGTGTGTGTGTGTGTTTGTTTTGGGGTAATCTGTACAGAATTGAGCAGCGGGGTGCTTATGGTGAGATTAAGGGATTGGGAGAGAGTGATGATGAGAGAGGGAGGAAGGGGTGGATGTTGGATTCATTGGCTAAAGCACAATACCCCTCGAAGGAGAAGGCGAGTGAGAGAGTGTGTGTGTGGGGGAAAAGGTGAGTGCGAGGCAGCCTCTAGAGATTTTCTCCCACCCGATAAGAATAATTCTGACCCCACTGCTTGGTCTCCACGGCAATCCGTCGGCGACCCTGTTACCGCTCCAATCTCCGCCGTGACCCTGTCACAGCGGCTGCCGGATGCTGCTTGGCCTGGTGTCGCCGTGGTGATAAGGATTGCCAGCCTGATGCTCAATTGAGCGGACGGATTAATCTAGTTGCAGGGCTATAATAACAATTTAAAGAAAAAAAGACGAGAGGCGAGCTTGATTGAGGTTTTAGTGGCAACGGAATGAAAAGGAGGAGGGCTGAAGAGGACCGCAAATGGCGAGGGAGGGATAGTCAGGGGCCTCAATACTGCAGCGTACAGCTCTGTCCTGGCGTCATCCTTCCACATAAATCCACACACAGATATACAAAACGCACACATGCAGCGGCTCAGCAGGAAGTAATCAACTGTTTGATGTCTGTATTATTTTCTGGTTTACAGCAAGCGCTTTACAAGAGGCTCAGACTTGCTGTCAATCACATTTGTTCCCATTGTTCTGTCCGTCTTCTGTCTTTTGGCTCATGTGTTTATCCTCTCTGTCTGTCTAAAGTCAGATGAGTTTCTGAATGTGATGCCTTATGATGGCCCCTGTGCTGAAGACTAAGAAGCCAGTAGAGTACAGTATCCGCTCTAAAGTTGGAAATAATGGACTTTCTAATAGCAGTGTACCGTTCATCCGGGTAACACATTTCACATATATATGGATTTATGCATCATACTATTGTAAAGGTCAATCCAACATGGGATTACATTTCACACAATAATACTACATATGAGAGTCTACAGCCGCAGCTCTGTTTGGGCCACAGCGCTGCTCTGAGCTGAAGGCCAACGTCTGCATGCTGAGCCGCTCACAACGACAATGTTAATGACGATGTTCAGCGTTTTAGCATCCTAACATTTGCTAATTAGCACTCAACACAAAGTACAGCCGATTCATTTCATAGCTCAATAACAATATATCACGATATTATAGAACGATAGTTCTATAAATAAATTATTTATATGAAATAACTACATTGTTTTGTATACTTTTGTATGAATTACTGAGTACTGAGTATGTTCTCATTAAATTAAAAACTTTAGTGCAAATAATCAGATTTTAAGAAAAATGTTCGTTGGTATGTGGTTATTTTCATTTTAGATAACATAACTATCATAATATCTCAATATATTTTTCCATCACAATACGATTCCATTAAAGGTAGTAAATTAACATATTGAATTATTGCCCAGCCCTAGGCTGATGGCCATGCCATAACCTTAGTATACAGGCGGCATGGTAAAATCATCTTCACAGTAAATGTCATCATATTGGCCAACGTTGCACCACAGTTGTGATCATTTTATATATTCTGTAGTTTGTTTTGTCATTGGGAGCACAAGCTTAAAAACAGTCAAAAGAAAGTTATTCTCAACAGATTGTCTCGAATGAGAAGTGTATAGTTGAACGTTGATACCAAACCAAGAACATATTTGTGTCTCCGTCAGTGCTGCGTCTCGTGTGCCGGGCTTCATACTGAGTGACATTGCCACCAGTCTGCTCATCGTCACACACAGCAAGAAAGGCCAGTCTAAAGGTGAGAAACAGATGTGTGGTCAACACACATACATACTCATTACACACACACACACACACACACACACACACACACACACACACACACACTCACCTCTTGCACTCCTCCACAGAGGCTCTGGAGAAACTGAAGTCTATGCTGCAGGTGAACCACGTGCCCTCACAGCTCGCCATCACCCGACTGGTTCAGGCCCTGGGTAGCCACGGCGACGTGGCGGGGATCCAGGAAGTGGAGTCACTGATGAAGGCCCTCGGCACGACCCTCAACCTGTCCAGCATGGTGTTTGTCAACAACACGGCCCTTGCACACATCAAGAAGTAAGCGCATAAATGGCAATTATAATCACTGAACTTGTGTTTTCTGTTTTTGAGTTGCAGTTAAAGTATGAAGGGCTTTTAAATTTCTGACTGTTGCGATCGTCTTATTTACGTACAAGCTGAAACTGAGCCACCAGAGTCATTTCAAAGATCCTATACTCCCATAAAGGTCTACACAAAGGAGATTTAACTCATGTCAAGTGTCACATCTAGACACATGCGACATTTCAGATATTTCCCTAAATCTGACGTTTCGAGAAAGTGGTCATCATATCACCTTCATCTCTGTACGTACAGTCAAATTGAGTGCAGACACCAAACTGAAAAAGAAATCACTGTCGATGGGCAGGGCTGCATGTTGCACGAGCAAAACATTATAATTTCAATATCTGACGCAATTTGCAATCCAGTGTGAAGTCTTTTATGCTATTTTGTAAACTGTGTGGATATTCGTGAGCAGCGCACAGTGATAAACAGTTTAATGCAATACCAGCAGCCGAGTGTGACAAGACCCATGTTGACACACTCTTAAAGTAAAAGCTTACAGTGCGAGTGGGGCGTCAAATACAAATAGGAAACACAGGCGTAATAGGATTATTCATGGGGTCCTTTTAATGTCATGAAAACACCCATCCTCCACTTCTGCTTTGTCGCTTCTCAAACAGAGAACAAATATACAAAACGCATTGTGCATCAAAGTTTCATTGCGCTACTTGCTGCATTAGCGCTGTCCCCCAGCTCGAGCGGCACCGTCGCCGTGCCATCTCGGAGGGACAGCAGGAAGTGAAGAACGGCAAGACAGTCTCACGCCCGATTGGCCATCGCGGCACAGGCCTGTCAGCTTGAACCCTGACCTCCAGGAGCTGCGCTCTGAGCGGCTCTGACACGTGCGTCCCTGCTGTATCTGAGTCAAGCTGACTGGTTAAGAGCCGGGGCGGAAAAGCAAGCAGGCCCAGAAAGCAGAGCGCCACATTTAGAGGGGCCCCCCGCTGAATTATTCAGACGGTCCCAGTCGCAACAATCAGCGTAGATATGTTCCCCCACCGCCGGACGCTCTCACATATACAAACACAGAGACGCACACACACCCTGTATGTTAAATATTCATTACGACTGCTGACGGTGGGGAGGGAGCGGGGCGCGTAAAGTGTTAGTAGCGAGGTGGGGGTGCCAGATTGAGTTGTTTTAGATTTGTAGCGCTTTGGTGTGCATGCTTTGTTTGGTTGAGGCAACCTCAGCAGAAAACCATGTCACAGTGCGTGAGTGAATGAGTGAGCATCAGGGGAAGGAAGAGTTGGTCTGCACTTAGTGGGAGGAACAAAATCAAACCAATATCATTTTTTTTATTAAATTACAAAAAAAATGTAATGTAAAAGTCTAAAAACGGCATGTGGGAGTATTTTTTTTGTTATTCTTTAATATGGCCAGTTTCTCATAATATATCTCATCTATACGTTTTGTCCCCTAAAGGTGAAATCGTACTTAAAGGGGTTGATTATCTTTTGGCTGATTACTGATTTTGTTTTGCTCCCAGTCCAGTATCTCTGGCAATTAAGGCCAAAATGGACATTGTTGTAATTTATATTCAATGAGCATTCAGCGCCAATGCAGGAAGAAGTGTGCCCTTTATGTAACAAGGATGTGTATGAATATATAATGTAAATATGTATGATGTGTATGTGTATCATCATCAGAGAAACCTGTTCTTCTTATTGATCGTAATATGATCTTTCCGTAACCGAAATAGTTGCCATGCGTGGTCTTTGGATAACAAAAAGGTTTATTGAATATAATTTCGGGTTTTGCTAAATTAATCCTACTCTTTTCAAAGGAAAGAGTTTATTCTCTTGTTTTCTTTGTATCTGTTTAAATATTAAACATGTACATGTGTTGTTTTGATCTACTCTAATAAACTAAATCTTTATTCCCCCCTCTCACTCCTCAGTGGTGACATGGAGTCAGCAGTGGAGGTGTTGGAGGCGGTCTTCACTAGTCCAAACAGCACAAACCCCAGTATATCCTTCGTCTTCAGGAAGGTCTTGGAAGATGACAATGACAAAGCTTTAGACAAGTGTAAGACACACACTCAATGCGTACATGTGTATAGAAAGACATAGGAATACTGAATGTAAAACCACAAGCAAAATGAAAGTAAGAATAATGCAATCCAGTCCTAAAAAGAAGACTCATAATAAAACCACTGACCGTTGATTGTTCATGCTGTGTTGCAGTGAGTGCTATGGCAGAGAGGCTAGCCAACCATTTTGCCTGCTACAGACCAGCTTCAGACCTCTTCCTCCAGCTGCTGGATATGGACAAAGTCGAGGACGCCAAATTCATGTTGGCTGTGAGTATGAGTGTGTGTGTGTGTGTGTGTGTGTGTGTGTGTGTGTGTTTTCAGATGTATGTGGTTGTGGTCCACAGAGGCTGAGTTGAGATACACTTTTATTAATACTGGAGGGAAATTGACCGGCATTCATGCAAATGCATGAAGATACATTACTTGCTGTTGTCGCTCCCTTCTCTTCATCACTAATTAAACAAGAAGTGAAGAAATCCATGTTTTTCAGGTCAGACTGATTCTCATCACACTAGCAATTATTCCTCTCCATTTTGTCTGCGTGCAAAGACGAGAGGAGATAAGGGTGGCCTCTGAATGAACTAGAATCTTTAATTGTTGCCAAAATAAAGTAGTTGAGTGTAATGTTCAGTTTCAGGTGGCCATGTGCCGGTACTACTCTTTATTTAGGTTGAATCTGCACACCATTTCACTTTTTTTTTTACTTTTTGTGACCACTTAAACTAAATTTTATATCATCTGGAGCATTTTGTCCCGGTGCGCACTTCTCTCTTTGAGTGTCTCACTCTTGACTACATTTTAAATGACTACATCAAAGTAATTAAAATCTGAAAAACAACTATCAACAAGGGAACTGGTGATGCATTTGTCCAGTCGTCAGACCCAAGTGATGATGGAGACGTTGACTTATTCATCCAACCTCACATTTATGTCAGGAAGTGCTTCCCCACATTCCACCAATGAGTCTGGTGGTCTGAAATTGGCCTCCTACCACTTCACTTATTTAACACAGTTCATACATTACAGCTCAATGACTTTGCATTGAGCCTGGGGACATGAATATGAATAAGCTAGATGGGTGAGAGACAAGAGGAAGGATGCCGATGACGAAGAAGCAAAAGAGATCAAGAAACTCAGAGAAAGCCACAAAAATGAAGATGAAGACGCTGCTCTCTCTAACAGCGATTATTTCTCTCTCACTTGCTGAGTGATTACCCCTCTCAGTCATTCAGTTGCATGTGTGGCACTAATGAACACAGATATATTACTTACCGCCCTCACATACCACACTTCATCACTTTTTAAACATGAACTAAAGGAATCTGTGTTCTTGTCACACAATCTTAGCTGCTCACATTTTCACTGACACATTTGTTGTGAGTTTTTGGATCTATCAAATTCTTAGAAATCTTAATTTTGCAGCAAAATAGGTCTGATCAAAGTATCTTTGGCTTTCAAGACAACCAAATCTGAGTAGTTAATACATTGAATATGCAATCAAAGGTCAGTAAATCTACAGCATTACATTTTTAAATATTATTGTAGTAAGATAAAGATAAGATAATCCTTTATTAGTCCTGCAGTGGTGACATTTACTGGATTACAGCAGCAGAGAGGGTAAAGTGCAGACATGATACCAATCAAAACAAGTATCATAAATAAGCATAAAAACGGTAAAGAATCTACAGTAGCTGAAATGTGATATGTACAAGCAGAATATAGTAGCTTATAGCTTATTCTAATACACAATAGAACAGCGAGTGTGTTTGCAAATTGTAGTAATTCATGAACAGCATGAGATTGGGGGAAAGAAAAGTGTAGAAAGTGTGCACATACAGTACTTTGTGGTAAGAAAGATCTACGGCCTGACTCTGCCTTGTTATCTCATATTTACCAAGTGGGTCAGTAACTACAACTCTTCTGAACCAGAGCCAACAATGAGGGAATCTGGAAGACACCGATAAATAGAAAACACTCCAACATGGATGAGACATGCGTCTGCTCTGCTCTTCATGCCTCCTGACATCTCAAATGATTATCCCTCTCAATCTTTAAACAGGGATGTCTGACTGGCATGAATGTTAATGAACAGATACATTACTTACTACTCTCATCTTCATCACTATTTAAACACAAACTATGGATTACATTATATTAAAGCTATAATATGCGTCTTGCTTGATATGCATCTTGGCTTGTTTTTTTCCACCCTTTCTCTCAGTGAGATAGGAGCTCAAGATGGAACAACAATTTATAAAATGTCTGTTATCAGGTTTCATATCAGAAGAGCAAGTAGAGACGGAAGGAGGAAGTGGGATGAACTTTTTTTAATTGATGTCCATACCGTAGAGGCTCGGCAGGCCAACATAACATGAAAGTTTACAATTCCTTATTGTATGTCCTGCACCTCATGCAGCACAGGTGAGACTCAGTTCAAAGTGCTCTACAGACATAAATTATATAAACAGTCAGATTCAAACTTTAAAAGATTACATTTTTAAAAAGAAAGCATGAACATGTATAGAAATCTGGAGGCAATACTTATAAAAATACAAAATAAAAGTGATCAACACAACATTAGAAGGCAGTAGAAAATGGCAACCTGCTTTTAAAGCCGGTCCGAGTTGGTCAGATAATCACCTGCTCACACACACCAGTAGTCAGGATGTCATGCCTCTTAAACCAGGATCATTTAAATACTAAATGCAAAACACGTGTAACAAGAAAACAAAACTGCAGGATCAAGTGCTCATGGTGTCGGATAGTAAAACTACGAGGACATCCCACTGCAAACACTGCTCTAAAGCGTGTTCTCCCATTTGTCTTGTGTTAAGTTTGTGAGTTGAGACTCCTCTGATGTGACCCAGGCTAAACTGGAGTGCTGCTTTTCCTTTCTTCATCGTGGCCACGTTTTCGTCTTCTTCCTGACTCGCCTTCTGGAAGCCGCTCTTCCGGGTCACTGGAGGGTAGCGGCCTGACTCCTCCATCCCATCATAAGTGAAGCAGGATCAAGACTCTGAAAAGTTTTTAAGCAGTCAATAATGATGACAAGGCTATCAGGAGAGGAGGCCGGTGGGGAGCGGGAGGAGAGCGAGAGGGATGACGCTCGTCATTAAGAAGTGAAACGGTGACGGAGGGAAGCAGTGAGGCAGGAGCTTTACCAACTCGTCTGCAACTGCTTACGTGCTTGTGTGTGTTGGGCCGGGGGGCCGGGGGGGGTCATTGAGGAAAAGGAGGCATTCCCTGGGTATCCAGAGCTTTTAGGCAGTATGTGTGAGGAGCAGGGGAGACAGGCGGCCCGGTATGTTGTGGCGTCACCTTTGGGAGAGGTCGGTGTAGCGAGGGGGAAAAATAACAGAGGAGAGAGCGAGTGAGAGCACGGAGCGAAGTGGAGTGAAGTGGCATAGTGTTGGTCTAATTGTCTGATTGTACTCAAGCCATTCTGCCGCTCGGTGATTCAGAAAGAAGGCGACCTGCTCCGTGTGTTTGTGGGTGGGTGGGTGGGGGTGTGTGTGTGTGTGTGTGTGTGTGTGTGTGTGTGTGTGTGTGTGTGTCATCCTGTTAAAAGCCTTACAGGCCACTCGCCTTAAATTCTGTACGATGTGCACAAGAAGTGAAACACATTAGTTTACGACTGGCTAGTAATCAGACCTCATTGCTGCTCAGCCAGGAGAATAAACTCACTCACTCGGAGCGCAGCAACGTTAATGCATCTCCTGCAGACTCACACACACAGACCATATATTGTATGTATGCTTGCATGGCATGTCTTCATCATAAGCAGTCATGCACAGGTTCAACTTCCAGAAGGTGTAGTGCACCAAAATTGCTTTTTAGTTATTTTTGACTTATCTATTTATTTTAATCAGCATCCCTGACTATACAGAGTCAGATGATTAATGTAAAGAGATAATTCTGCAACACTTTCCACTGTTAAGTGTCTTCACATGCTGATATATTGGACAATATTAACTTAACACAGATATATCGTATTGGTCTGTAGGTTAATTAAATGCCAAAGAAATTAACAGGTCCACCAAAGAGCACCGAGATTTTTTAATAAACTTTCTTTACAAAGCACATTTCTTAACAATGTTACAATGTGCTTTTTAGCTATAAATGTCACACTGTACATATTCTTGTGACAATTCTTTAAAAACAACAGCTTTCATCCTATTGTAGTGTGTTATGTTGAATAATGAATATTGGCCAATTTAGTATCATGTTTTTTTTTAATCTTTTTTCTCCGTTTTTTGCCGATGGACTATCATCTCTTTTACTTCCTGTCTTGCAGTAATTGATAGAAAAAAATGGAAGAAACATCAGGAAGAGCAACTGAGGATGGATCTCTCTCCCAGGATATAATAACTAAATTAATAAAAAATGATACATATACGAAGAAATGGATCCAGGAGGCCATGTTGGAGAGTCTTAATATCTTCAAGATGATCTCATGTTATATCTCACGTTTGTCTCGTCCCTCTTATCTTGCTGTAGCGCTGTAACGCTGTGGCTGAACAGAAGGAAGTGCTGGTGTCCTACTTGTCTCAGAAGGCTCAGAGTCCCGGACAGGTAAAATCACACATTAGGATTCGTGTCTTTAGGATCTACATTGTTAAAGGATAATTTGTGCACCAGTTTCTGTGATTTCTGTTAGTAATGATAACATTGTACTGACCAAGTCCAAGTTAATCAATGATATTGTTTTCATATGTATAAATTATTGTTTGCGTGCACAGGTGGGCAAGATCAAGGCCCTGCTGAACCTGATTCCAGACTTCACTGAGAAAGAGGTGCTGTACCCGTACCTGATGAAATGTTATGGTAAGACACACACACACACGCACACACGCATACACACACAGGCAGACACGCCTGGTCTGGTGCAGCAGGCGGACACATTAACAATGCATCAGGTCAAGGAGTGTATATGTGTGTGTAGGCAGACATTCAGGGGTTAGAAGAACACATGTCCTCTAATGAGTTAGCTGTCCTGGCTAGCCTAGCGTGCTAATCGTAACACAGTCCACCACTCAACTTTTCATTTTTTTTTCTCCCCCGTTTTTTCTCCCATCCTTTCTTTTACCACTAGCCTCTCCTCATGCCCTCCCCTTCACCTTCTCACCATCCCGTCTCCCCCCTACGTACCTTGTCACACCAGAGATGAGTAGACATGACTATTTAATTAGCATCAGCTAGCTGGTCGGTCAAGCCAGCCATAGGGGACACATTAAGCTATGCTCTGCTCAACCCCTTTTCTTGTCTTTCAGGGGGAGGGGTTTTCTTTTCTCGTCTTTTTAACTTGCTCTTTTCTTTTTTTAGTCGTGAACTTACTTTCCACTTTTGTCTCTTTAATACACAGAACCGCACACTCTCATGAGGTTTCACATTGACGTAACATAATTTCAACCTTTTCAGGTTGTAACTTGAGGGAAGAGATGGTATACTCAGTTACCGATTGTGGATCTATAATTTTGAAATCATCTTATTTACATTTACTGAAGATTTATGGTCTTTAAAAACAGTGAAACTTTTTTATATTCTACTCTGTCTAGTCATTACTCCACAACTGGAGGACAACAGTCTACACAGGTTCTTCTTTTCCACCTGCTGCTTTGCCTAACATGCACAATCAGCAGCATTTTAGAAATAATGTATTATTCTGGTAAAAGCGAGGGAACATGCACATATTGGAATGTATGAATGTGCATTTCAGTTCTTGGCACCAATTTATTGATGATACACCAAGTTGGATTATTGTTTTTAAATGTTTACATTAGAATTAGTTTTTGACATGTTTAGGTTTTTGCCTCATTTGCTGACTTTACCTTTTCTCTCCCCCCTTCTTGTCTGGCAGCTATGGATAAGGACTTATCGTCAGCCAAGGCTCTGCATGAGCAGATGCAGAATGAGGGGCCAGCCATAGACGAGCTGTCACTCAAACGACTTGCTGTGCTTTACCGAGATGCAGGAGAGACTGTACCCTTCACTGAGCCACCTGTGAGTCTTACACACACGGAGATGCTCTATACACATCAGTTGAGTCCAGCGTTGTTGGACAGAAACTAATTGAATGTCCTGTTTTTGTAATCAAATCACTTCTAAATTAACACTCAAAAAGACTTCAACCATGTAGTCAGAAACAAAAAGTGATCATCCTCAAAAAAGTATTGAGAAATGTTACAATATGGCAAATAAACAGATTTTCAGTGCAATAATCTGTGCCGTTATAGATGACATAAAACTCTTCCCACTATAACAATAACTTCAATATCTCAGTTAAAATGTCATGATCATGTATTTATATGATTTCACTCCCGACCTTTCGTTCCACTGGCACACAGCGGATTAAGCATATAGACATAAACACACCTATCCATATTGATATAAACATGAACAACATATTATGAACAGATCTGTGTTCAAATACAAACACGGCACTCATCGCAGTTCCTAAACTGGTGCTGGCAGTTGTCCGACTGGCATCCTAATGCGTGCCATTGTGTGTGTGCTGTGGTCTGTGAGTGCCGTCGTAATGTGACCGAGCAGTGTGCCCGCTCAGGCCTGCAGCGAGCCTCCTGTGTTTGTTACTTTGTGTGTGCGGGTGGGTCAGAGTACATATATTGTGTAACCGAGATGGTGTCACTGCAATAGCCGCTCTCCGTTTCTAGCGCCTAGTGTTTTTGAGCATTTCAGCACATTGCACATTTTGTAACTTGATGTAGCTCTATTTTTGGCCGAGCCCTCTCAGCCCCGGTACTTTAATGCACTGTCCCCTTGAGGCAAGTGTAGAATGAAGCCCACCTCTTACCTTCCCATCACTCACCTGCAGTGCAAAGATAGAGGGATGAAGGCAGAGAAGCTGCTGCATTATTCACTGGATGTCAGGATAGTTAGGTGATTGCTGGGTTTTATAAGCAAAAGGGAGCTAGAGGAGTTGCAAGGAGAGGGAAAGGTGAACCGTCAGAAGTTTCTATAAACACATCTCAGGTAGAAACCCACCGGTCCTCGTTGTTCTCCCTCCTATCCATCTAAATAAATCACTACACTATGATGACAACAGCAAAACAATCTACAAACAGATTTGTTCTTAATAGAGCCATACTATAGTTTGTAAAATGTCCTAGTGAAGTATGTCATGAAAGTAATATCAAAACATAGTATGTCATAAAACTGATTTAAAAAAAAAAAAAAAAGAAAAAGAAATTCACTTTATAAAAGTGATAGTATAGTATGTCATCAAAAGTCCCAAAACATTCATGCAGTAGTGTCATGAAAAGATTAAAACAAGGTTGTCTTTCTTTCTCTTTCCAGGAGTCCTTTAAGTTTTATGCAGACAAGCTGAAGGAGCGAGCAGCCAAAGTCCGGCCGACCGCTGATGCATAAAGATGAATCCTCCTCTCCTCTGACCTCCTTCCAAATCCCAACTTTGTCGTTCTATCTCACGTTTTTCTTTTTTATAAGTGTCGGAGCTAAAATATTGAGTATTGTGTTATAACTGTTAGATATTATGCTCTGTCCACTGGGCTCTTGATAATATTATTGATGATGTTGAGAATGTACAGAAGTATTTATGCTAATAAATGTCACATTCTGAGCCTGAATTTTTGTGTGGTTTTAAATATATTTGATGGTTAAATAAATCTGTTCTTCAGGGCAGCAGGTAGTTAGTGGAGCTAATTACATTTACAATGGCTCAGCTCCATTGAGGTGTCCCATTGAGGCTGCATGTATGATTCCATGATATAAGTGTGTAGTATGTCATTAAAAGTCAGAAAAAAAAGTAATGGTATCGTGTCATAAAAGTAAGAAAAGAAGCCATAGTAAGTATGTAAAATAAAAAATGTCTGTCAACAAAAGTGATAAAACAGTCATGGTATAGTATTTAATTTATTAATTTCTTATAGTATGTAATAAAAATACAACATTTAAAGTATAGTATTTCATATAAAGTTATAATATAGTATCTTATAAAAGTAATACAAAGTCATACTATAGTATCTTTTAAAAATAATAAAAAGTAATTGTATAAATTGTCAAAAAGGTTAAAAAAGAATTCATAGTATAGTAAGCCATAAAAATATAATCGTAGTAAGTCATCAAAAGTCAGAAAATAAGTCACTGTATCACATGTCTTCAAAGTAATAAAGGAGTATGTCGTAAAATATGATATAAAAGTCAGAGTATATTATGTCATGAAATCAACAAAAGAGTCATATTTTAATTTATAATAAAATGCCACACTATAGTTTGTAATGAAAGTAATAAAAAAGTAATAGTATATTATGTCATACAAAAGTAATAAATAAGTCATAGAATATATAGCATGTCATAAAAAAGTAATAAAGTCATAGTATAGTATAGTATGTCATAAAGAAATCATAGTACATTATGTAATAAGTCATAGTATACACCTTCTGTCTTTCCTTCTGTAGTGAACACAGCTATTTCCTAGCATTAATTAGTACACAAGCATAATAATAATGTACAAACATAAAACGTAAGAAGCTGGTGTAATCTTCAGAAAAGCTCTCACCTTCTCCCCTCCAAAAAACACCCACCTCAACACTTTGTCTGGATCAAAACAGCGATTAATTAGTCAGGAACCGATGCAGAGTGCGAAAGTGTGTGTTTGGGGAGTGAGCTACAAATCCCTAATTTGTGTATTAATGGGGATTTAAAGATGAAACGAGACAACCTGGTTGGAGAGTGGAGACCATTAGACGGACCCAGGAGGGCTCCACTGTAGTTTACCTTTGGAAAGAGGCAAGATAGAGAGACGCACGCACACACGCACACACACACACACACACACACACACACACTTACTTTGTAGCCTCACTATATGGCGTAGGAGCATTTATTGCTGTTTGTTTTGTACATGTTTGAATCTAAATGTTGTAAGTCCTTCAGGTTTTATGCAGACAAGCTGAAAGAGAGAGCACCAAAGCCCAGAAGATTCCTCCTCCTCTAATCTGACCTCTTTCCAAATCAAAATGTTTTCCTCCATTTCTTTTTCTTTTTTTTATATCAGTTGTCTGAGCTGAAATGATGAGTACTGTTATACTGTGTCCGCTGCACTATTGATAATATGGATGATGGTAATGTTGAGAATGTACTGAAGTATTTCTAATAAATATCACATTCTGATATTTATGTGGCATAAAATATATTTTAGTGGTACAATTAACCTTTTTTTCAAGGCAGCAGGTACGTCAAGCTCAAATGGAGCTGATGACATGAACAGCGGCTCAGCTCCATTGAGGTGACCCGATGAGTCTGTAGGCCCGGAAACACAGAACAACTAGAATGCAGGACGGTTATCAGTGACAGCTGTGAATTAATTATGAATCCTTATAGTACACTGTTTATGCAGTTAATATACAATAAATCAACATACATCAAACACCACTGCAAATTAAACTTCACAGACAGTAAAAAAAATGATTTGCCAAAAAAATGTAAGGCTCTTTTTGTTTTCTGACGTGATGATGATGGAAAGTAGCTCATGCCTGTACTTTATAAGGTATTTTTACTTTACTTGAGTATTTCCATTTTATGCTACTTTACACTTCACTACATGTCGAGGGAAATATTGTACTATTTACTCCACTACATTTATCTGACTGCTAAAATTACTAATTACTTTACAGATTAAAATTGTACACACAAAACCTATGAGCTCTGTATTATATATGTTGCACTGTTCCAGAACAAACTACACAAAAGTCTAGAAATAGATTAATAAAAACACAACATGCAACATTAAAATGCTGTCTTTTTGTTAAAGCTTCAGTAATAGTATTCACATAGTATATTAAATGTAGTACGATGATACTAGGAGCCATTCTGGTGCATCATAAGTACTTTTACCTTTGATACTTAGTCAATTTTATCAACAATACTACGGTAGTGTTCTTTTATTTAAGTATTATTTAATATTTACATTTTCAATATTGGTACTTTTACTTCAGTAAAGGATCTGAATATTGTTTCCACCCTTCTTTTGTGCATTGCGATGTGAAAGAATAGTCAACATCTAAGTTCTTCATATGTATACTTACTTTGTACACTGTATTATGTCCCTTTTCTGGTGTGAACGCAGAATTAGTATGTTGTATGGATTTGTTATTCAAAAGATGCTTTTTTTTCTTTACTTAGCACTGATTTTGATGAAACACTGTCTTGTGCAGTCTGACTCCATCCCAGCTTCTCTTCTCTGCCCCCTGACCTGATCCTCTGCTGGGCTTTGAACCCTTCATGTTCTTAAATCCCGGCCTCAGATATTCCTGTTTCATGTAACACAAGCTGCTCTTGACCCCGACGAGGCCGGCCTTAGATAACACACACTGGTTGGTTTCCCCAAGAAGATTGTGTGTTAGTTGACGTCAGAGGGTCAGCGGAGATTATTTGGGATACAAATTAAGACGCAGGAGAACTTCAGGAACTTTTGTCATGAACCACAGCTTGTTTTTGCAATTCTCTGCCTTTTGTAACGCCTTTACAAAAGGAAATGTCTAGCTTATTATGGTGTTACATGCACTTGATATTCCCTTCATGATTACATAAGAACCATTTCTAAGGGATTTGTGTTGAAATAAAAAAACAGAAAATTAAAATAATCACGCTATCAATACCATTCATTGTTATGAAACTGCTCAGCTACAGGTGACTTCACCATGTTACTGAATGACCAGGTCAAAGGATAGATGAGAATATAAGGACACAAATAAACACGCTCAAGTGGAGCAATTTGATTTATTACTTTGCTAATTTGGACTCAAACATGTCTGTAAAATATTTATCAGGCTTTTGCAACAGTACAACAACACACAGCTTACATAATCTTCAATCTATGAGGACACAAGTACAAGCTCTTTTCTTTTTTTCCAAGTGTGACTTACTAAATCTCTACGAGGCTTTTTTTTCTCCAGTGCTTCCTATACTGGCTGCACATTGTTAAGCTTAATAACCTTACATATACAAAATAGATAAAGCTTTAGAAAAAAGAAGATTGAAAATGGAACAAGCAAAAGCTGCAGATGGATATCTGCCAAAGTGGCGCTCTAATCATTTGCAAAGATGGAGACGAGAAGGAGAGAAAAAAGAAATCCATCATTTTAACTTTGACGTTAGTGCAGTGCTCTGCTGCCACCCAGCAGCAGACAGCAGTACTGCAACGCATGCTTGTCCAAATCCTAATTATTCACACGTTAACGCTGGGTATATGTTAAGATTCTTTCAACTAAAGAAGAAGGAGAAAAATTGCTGCATTTTAAGGATTTTTTTATACATTAAAAAGGGGTTACTTTAAGAGCACTACTGAGGGGCCAGGGAGGTCATGTCATGTGTTTCTACCACTAAAACAAGTCCAGGAGTTTCTGATGTTGAAATTACTGTGAAATACTAAATTAAAAACATATATTTTTCTTTTCCCCCCTAAATTTAGCACTTTAGTTACTATAAAACATCCTAATAAGAACAGTAAAATGACGAGGGGCATGGCTGAGTGTCGAACCAGTCGAACTAGAACCCAAATTACTTCCTACCACTGCTGCACACAAAAAAGAAACACTCTCTAAAGTAAAAACCTGACTGATGTAATTTGTGTGATTTCAGCCAGCATTTGGTCTGATTGTTAAAACTGGTCCCGATGTCTTCACCAGTCCTGACTGGACTTCTGTTTGATGAATTTTAGGCACACGTAATAGAGCGCCATGAAGACCAGACAGACTGCCAGCAGGACGAGATAGCACGAGTACAGAGGATACTGGTTCAACTTCATGGCATCCACCACCTCGAAGACAAACAGACAGGGTTACAGGATGAGAGGGGCGTTGGCTTGACCATCTTTTAATAATTGTGTTCATTTATGTACAATTATTTCCAAATATTGTGCTTTTCAAAGATATAACTTGGAGTGAAAACACTGATTCTAATAAAAGTAAAATCGTACTCGTGTACTACAAAACTGCACAACCAGAACTATTCAGAAAATGGACAGAATGAAGCGTATGCTTCTGTATTTGTGTCTTCGTTTCTAACTCACGTGTATGCCGTCCACATTGAAGGTGAAGTTTCTGATGGTGACGGGGTACTCGTTGCCTCGGAACTGCACCTGCAGCATGCCCTCAAAACCCCAACGCATGAAGGAGGCGTGAGAGAGCCACGAGGCCACTGAAAGGTCAAGAACATGCACGGGTATGAACACCACAGACTGACCAGCTGTTCTCTATCCTCACACATGTTTTAACTCAAGGAAAATGTATTCATCTCCTCACCAAGCCACATATTCTCCAAGCTGATGACGAAGCCTCCGGTCAAGTAGAAGACAGTGAAAAGGGAGTTGCCCATGAAGGCTGAGGTCTGCAGGGTGGGCAGCGCAGCAGCTACAAACAGAGCCATGGCTCGGCTGCAGTAAACCATCAGCCACACCAGCAGGAAGTTGAGCAGGAAACGGTCCGGAGCCTCGTTAAGACCGGCCAGCCAATAGATGGGCAGGCCGTACACCAGGGTGAACACGCAGTGCTCTGGTAACTCTCCCAGGACCTGAATGTGGAGAATGCATCAGTTAAAATCTGCAGAAATTAAGAAGAATTCACACATTCTGGATCCTTGATTCTGGCTGCTGTATTTGCATGGAGACATGCTTTCCAACACCACATTGCTGTACTGTACGATACACTGAAGAGGGACTCCAGCACGGAGTGAGACTGACCCCTACTGGAGATCACTGTGGCTTACCTTGGCAAAGAAGTAGGAGGTGACGGAGTACATGCCGTCCTCCAGCTCATGGTAGAGCATGGCTCTCTCTGTGTGACCTGCAGACAACATGAAGTTAGTCTGATGAGTTGCAGCATTATAACCTCTATTATCTGGCTGCCTCAAGGACCGTAACTGTTCCTCAGTTTGCTGCATGCTGAGACACAATACAGCAACAAATATAAAGAGTTAAGTAACAGTATTCCACTCTGAGTCATAAGTGCACTTGAAAATTATTTTATAATTTTGTAATCACTTCACCTTGACTTATCTTGAACTTGGCTCAGTGTACTCATTCTTGCTATCTCTGCAGTTGATTATAAAATAACTCAGGATCGAAGAACACAATGTCTTACTTTATCTCCCACAAATCTTTAGAATAACTTCTTTAAGCCTTTTAAGAACTTTTCCAACTGTTCTGAACTTTCAGCATCTCACCTCTGGCTGGTTCGTCTTGTTATAGTTTATCTCCATTGACTTGATGTACTTGACACAACTTAACTTGACTATAATGGAATCTGGTTCTTTTCATAGAGTTCTCTTTCATTTCATCAAAGATATTGTTTTGTTTCGCTGTTTTTGTGAAGGTTTTCATTTGTTTCAGTTTGTCTGTCTGCACAACGTTGTGATGCTTGTTATAATGGCTATGCTCGTGCAACTTAGTCGTCGCATATGTGTTGCAGCACCTCACAAACTATAATAATAAAAATATTGAAACAAAAAATATGATGTAGAAAACATATTATGTAAAAAAAACTAATAGATGTGCAGACATTTCAGTAAAGTTTGTTCAGAGTGAAGTTTCAGAGTCCTCTGCTCACAATATTTTCCATCTTATTTATTCCTAATGAAGAAAAATCTGTTTCTGCTCTGTCAGCTCTTTCACTGTGCATCAAAAAAAGATGCCAGAATAGATTTAACATGAATGTGAACTTTGTTTACAGCTCGACTGATTTGCAGACTGACAGCTGGTTACTCACATTTAGCGATGACGTCCAGCACCACAGCGAATGGGGTGAGAGCTCCGATCATGTAGAGCAGGGCTACCGTGTCCTGAATGGACAGACGCGTCTCTCCTGCCCCGTAGTAGAGACAACCGACCAGCAGTGACATGAGGAGGGCCTCCAAGCCGTGAACGAAAACGGTGACCAGGTCTCTGAAGTCATTGTACATGTGACGCCTGGGGGAGTAGATAAACACACAAAGCGGATTACAAATTGTTGAGACATTTGCTGATTTTTATCTCACAATAACCAATAGACAACCGCGATGAGATGAGCACCAGTCAGTTGTAACACCTGAACACTTCCTGCTGCAATTGGGAGTTTATGAAAACTAGTTTGCACTGAGCAGAGAAGTGAAAATGAACAGCCTTAAGTAACAGAGAAATTATTCAAAAGTAGTAGAAGTAAAACTTTAAATCAAAAAAGACAAAAGAGATCACACCCAAAATGGTCAATTCTTGGACCACTGTATCTAAGTTGAGAACAATGGCTGTTATACATCGTCGTGAACCGTTCTTACCTGATGAGAATCGTAAATTGGTGAAGCCGGCCGGGCAGTCTGTTACTCTGCTTGGAGATAGTGACTACTTCCTCTCCTTTAACTTTGCTCATCTGCTGAGGGCTGCAGGCAGGAAAACAGTGTCTGTCAGCACACTGGAACCAGTTTCCAATACATTATTAACATTAAAGCATGAATCTAGAAATTCATAAAGTTCTCTTTGAAAGGTTTTGCATCCACAGCTATAACTCAAATACTAAACACAAATAATTTTGCCTCTGAATCAGTTGGGGATAACATGTGAATGTCGAGGTAAGGAGAAGGTGAAGAAAAGAGGGCAAACTTAAACACACTGCTACCTTTCAGTCTGTGTTGGTGCTGCGTTGGTCCCAGCTGACTTCCACATGTGATTGTCTGTGTCTCGGACCTTTTCCAGGAACCGCTCAGCCAGAACCGTGGACCGCTCCAAGCACTCGGCCTCTCGCTCCGGACTGCGCCGGTCTATACTGATAAGATCAACTGGACACACACACCAACGAAAGAGGCTTGAAAAAAATTCAATTCTTATCAAGAATAATGGGTCACGTTCGACTCCTAGGATGTTTCAAGATTTATACTATTTATCATTAATCTGAACATTTTGTGCCTTGGTGTCACCTTTCTTGGTGTTAAATTTCCTCTAAGCCGATGAGTTTGGGTATGATAACAACTGGAGATAAACGCCTCGTAATGCTGTTTTGACAGCTTTCTACACACACTAACCAAAGAAGTCAGAGGGGTTGCAGTATCGTGGGCAGGGGTATCCGAGGGTAGTGAAGTAAGGCACCATGTCCTGAGCAGCGCCACAGTAAACGGCTGAACCCGACGACAGCAGGACGACGAGGTCGAACAGCTGGAAGATGTCAGACCGAGGCTGGTGGACCGACAGCAGGACGAGACGGTTTCCCCGAGCAAGGCGGGACAGGGTGATGACCAGGTTGTGGGCTGTGAAGCTGTCCAAACCGGACGTGGGCTCGTCCAGGATCAAAATACCTGAAATGTAAAAAGACCAGTTCAATAATCCATAAAAAGACACGACTCTCTTGCCTGAATTGTCCCCTTCCGTCTTGTTGTGGGCGATCCACTGGGGGTCGGGGGTTGTGGTGATGCGGAGTGGATTTCATCTAATCGGGACAGCTAATGAGATGTGTGGATAACACTTCAAGGTGTTGTATTGTCTATTGCATCTTAATATTCCACCACAGGAAATTATACTGAGACAACCTGAAACATACTGTTGGGTTTGAAAGGCTGTCTTTGGTTATGAATATTGATAACTATTGTTACAGACAAATAACACTTAATACCACTGTTATATTTTAGAACAAAAAACATATTTTACAAAATTATAATAATAACATTTATATACAATACCTTCGATTACAATTTCCTCCAAAACTAACACTTGGTGTTTTACAGCCACAAGCTGAATTGTAATTCTGTTAGTTCATTTTATTTTATCTAACAAGGGGTAACAGTGTTGAATGAAAAATATGAAATCTCAAACACAAACACACCAAGAGAAGAGCAGCTATAGAATCTCATAGTATTGTAAAACAAATGCATTGCTCTAAAAAAAAGTCTTAGTATAGTTGGTCATTAAAAAGTCATAAATGTGTTGTATAATATGCATAAAAAATAAGTCATAAAAAGTGATAGCACAGTATAGTATATCATAAGCAAAGTCATAGTAAAGTATGCCATACAAAATCACGAAGTCTTAGTATAGCATGTTAAAAAATAACATGTTTATAAAAAGTAAATGTATGTCATAAAAAATATGCCATAAAAAGTCATAAAAATGTCATTAAAAAGTCATAGTATAATGGGGCATAAAACAAAAACAAAAAAATCTGCAATTGCTGCAGCCATTACTTTCTTTGCCTGTAGGTCTGAACTGCTACTATCACTTTGCTTTCCTTTAGGTGGCGAAGGTTGACGTGTGTAAAACTCCCACCTGAGGAGAATCTGCCTGCTAAATGTGTCCAAAACTTTGAATTTGGGATTTTATGATTAAATTACAAGCCAGTTTGAGAAAATTAAAAAACAAAAACAAATAAAAAATTAAAAATTAAAGCAAAAGGGGAAAATGTATTTGTTTATTCTCTCACCGGGGTTCCAGAGAAGTTGGACAGCTATGCTGACTCTCCTCCTCTCCCCTCCAGAAACGCCCCTCACGTAGTCGTTTCCCACCCTGGTGTGAGCACACTGTCGCAGCCGCAGCTCTGCGATGACATCATCCACCTGTGACAGAAAACAGCACACAAGTTTGTCACACGTAACTTATCAAACCTGTCTTTTTCAGCTTACTATACTTTGAGGAAAAATACTTGCACTGCCATCACATCTGGTCCAAATGTAGATTATATGTGTTATAATACGAGTGTGACCTCTCAGGTATGAGGCCGGTGTCTGTATTACAAAGTGTCCTCATGTTGTGTACATTGTTTTAATCTTACCCTCTGGTCCCTCTGAGCCTGAGTGAAGTTGGTGGGGAGCCTCAGTCTGGCAACAAAGGCAAGCGTTTCACGCACAGTGAGGTGAGGAAGAAGGCGGTCGTCTTGGCGGACATGAGCGATGCTCTTCTTCACCAGCTGCGGCGTGTTGGGCTTCCCGTTAATCAGAACCTGACCGGAGGTCATTGCACCGCCCTCATCGCGACATGTTATTATGTCCAGCAAAGATGTTTTACCACAACCTGGGAGGAGATGATTATGTATTTAAAGCAATAATGAAGCAGCAAACTAAAATCCCTATACAAGTCAAAATATGAACGAAGCAGTGAGCCGTGTTAAAAAGCATGTAGCCAACTACAAGAAGTTTGAGGCATTGATTAGTCTCAACATGTAGCAGATGTTTTCTTCCTTTCTTTCTAGTTCATGCAGCTGGATAAAAAGATAACGTTTTTATTGTTTCTCTGTTGTGCAATATGTTTCATATTGTGTGTGTGTGTGTGTGTGTGTGTGTGTGTGTGTGTGTGTGTGTGTGTGTGTGTGTGTGTGTGTGTGTGTGTTACCTGAGCTGCCAATGACGGCCAGCATTTGCCCGCTGCGGACTCGGAGGCTGAGCTTGTTGATGGCGGTCTGCTTGTTCCCTTTTATCTCCCACGGCAACTTGAACTCTGATAACCTCTCGTACCACGGGATCTGAGCCGCTGTGTCCACCTGGAAGCACACAGACACACACACTTACACAATTAACACATACAGCAACATGCACATGTGCAGTAAAACATGCAACAGTTAAAAGCTAAAGTTAACTGTGCATGAGAGCAGAGCGGCTGGCCGTCAGTTACCTCATAGTGCAGGTTGTTGACTTCCAGTTCATTGCACCCTCCACTGTAGGTAAAATAGAGACTGCTGTCTTCTTCAGACGAGAACAACTCTGTGTCGTGATGCTGTTAAAGAGGAGGAGATAGGTCAACTAGCTTTAGAGAGGCACGCACTCATTCAACATTTGTATCTGTATCCATCTCGAGACCAAGAACCAACTGAAAGTAAAGATCAACAAGAGTGATAAAACTCTTTTTTTTTTATAAAAGCATTATGTTAAAGGTTCTAAATGTTTGAATAATAATAATAATTGATGAATAGTTTTTTGCTTGCATGATCACTGTGTCGGTCAAAATCTTTTGGAGAAATATCTGCTCCAGTATCTGCAATTTGAATTACACTTTATCAACTAATTTATTGCCCGGTTTTAATTACTAATGTATTTAATGATCACTGTGTGCATGCAAGAGCATGTTTCTGTGCATCTGTGTGTGTGCAAATAGTTGCCTGAGACCTTTTGTGGGTCCAGAGTTCATTTGACAATGTCACTAAAATTACCATTATGTAATACCTAAATAAAATAAGTCAGAAGTCAGAACGCAGCACATGCTTACATCACATCTACTGTACACTATACAGTGTTACATTGTAATAACTGTAGATGTCACGTAAAATAGCTGATGTGACTTCTAGTGACATGAACATACAGACCCTCCTGGTTCCTTTTCTCTATCACATTAATCTACAGATTTTATTTATGTTGTTCAGACATTCAAAATGTTGCCATTGTTCATGCAACTGTTCTAACCAGTTATTGTCAGATGTGATAACTGAAATATTACAGTAACGCCTGTGGAAAGCATCTGTCTCCAATGCTTTTAAAGCATACTTGAGATCAAACTAAAACAATTATAGTGCTGATCTTTTTAGAGTATGGACTCTCAAATACTGTATATAAATGGCCTGATAAATATAAATACATATTTTAAGCATTCATGGTAAAATTACTTCCTATTCATTCATAGTAAACTAATGTATATTCTATAGAAATAACAGAATGGAAATTCTATAAGAAATAAAAACTACTTTGATATCTAGAAATATTAAAGTAATTGTTTATTATGTTGATTTCAAATAAATAAACTCAAATTTTTTCTTTTTCAAATTGCGGTCCTATGTTGAGGGACATAATCACCAGAAACTGGACTCTTTTGACCAACATACCCATGTTATTATATTCAACCTGACTAGGCACACAGACAAAGGGAGTTCAGAAGCTCAGTGGTTGGTGGGGGTGGGGAAGAAAGGAATCAAAAGAAAGTTTAGACAATAGTTGTTGATTTAACTAAAGTATATCTGTATATTAGCAGAGGAACTTCAAACCAATGCCTTGTGATCTCATGTAATGAACTGACCTGTGAGGAGCCGTATGTATGATTATGGCCAGTATCTGTGTCCATGACGATTCAAGTTGCTGGTTGACGTTTGTAGGGTCAAGAGGTCAACGCCCCTCTTTTTCTTCTTCTGTTAGGTTCCTCTCTTTTTCTCTTTATGGGTCTCTGCCTTTGTTGCTCGTTGTTCGTCCGTTGTTCCCCTGTTCACCGTTTCTTCTCTGTTAGATCGTTTGACTCCAGTCCAGCTGAAGATCTCCTCTCGTCTCAACGCCTTCTGTCTCAAAGCGTCCAAATTCATGTCACGTCAGTTCTTCATCTGCTCTGTCCCGTTACTCGTAACTTTTCTGGTGCCAGCGCACAACTTGAGGACTGAAGTGAGACAGTCAGCCAGTCAAGCTACTTTTTTTTTTTTGGTCTTCTTTATAGAGATCCAGATCAAAGTTCTCTGAGATAACACAGCGTTCACTGTGTGTTTATGGTTCCTGAGAGACACCACTGCTCTCGCACTGCAGCTCTGAAAAGGCAATGGGTGCAAAGAAACAAAGTCTGGGTCTGTAAGACAACTCATATTTAGAGCTTCACTTCCTGTTTACGAGTCGCGTGGATATGAACAAACTGATCTGAGACGGACTTCACTAACGTTTGTTGTTTGGAGTAGCAGACTGGCCGGAGACATGAACAAATTGTATTCAATGCAGTCGGTGGAGCCAGAGAACGGGAGCAAAGTTAGAGAGTCCTTCAAGTTTGTGTCGGAGGTGAAGATGGATGAATGGGGGGACGTTGGAGAGGAGCGATCAGAGCCCACCTGTTGTCTCAGTGCCAGGAAGATCTCCTACACAGTCAGGTAAAGAGTGTGCAAGAGGATGACTGAGAGACAACAACTCACTGAGAATCAATTAGACATTTTACTCTATTATTATGCTAATACACGGACAGGTTGGAGTCAAATTATCTACAATTTTATGATGGCAGAAGAATAAATGTAATGCAAGATAAGTTGCAACTTTTTGTCTGTGTAGTGTCAAATAAAACACACTGCTGATTGGTAAGAAACAGATATATACTTTTTTAAATCAAATGATGATTTGTGTGTGTGTGTGTGTGTGTGTGTGTGTGTGTGTGTGTGTGTGTGTGTGTTTGTGTGTGTGTGTGTGTGTGTTTTCTAGTGAGCGTGTGGGTCCGTGGTGGGACTTACCCTCCTACAAGAAGCGATGGACTCGTCAGATCCTCAATGATGTCTCCTTCCACGTGGACAGCGGGCAAATTATGGGCATACTCGGGAATTCAGGTTCGCTCTTAGCGCAGTCCAAAGAGCAAAGTGTTTAAACACAACAACAACAATAAGCCATTCAAATAAATCTTGTATTTTTAGGACCAATAAGATACATTTTTAATGGAGTGTTTGGAGCGAATTAGTGATTTAGACACTGTTACAAAGGCAATGCAACAGAACCTTTTTATTCAGGTTAAAGCTCAAATTAACTGGTTAAGACTAAAATCTAAGAATGGGGAAATCCTTCTATTGCCAATCTAAAATGTTCTTAGATATGTGACCAGAGATGTTTTTACTGTATGTCATATGTATCCATATGTGTGTGTGTGTGTGTGTGTGTGTGTGTGTGTGTGTGTGTGTGTGTGTGTGTGTGCATCTTGCCTTGTAAAGGCTCAGGAAAGACCACATTGTTGGATGCCATCTCAGGGAGGATTGGAAACTGTGGCACACTGTTGGGTGAGGTGTTCGTTAACGGCATGAAACTGAAGAGAGAAGAGTACCAGGACTGCTTCTCTTATGTACTGCAGGTAACACACAGACATAAAGTACATACTGAATAAACACAGACAATCAGTTATTTGTGACCTCAATCTAGTTTTCTGGGCCTTCAGCTCATCCCAACAAGAGAAAAACACAATCAAACACTGGATTTGTTTGTAGAATGTGACTGGAACCAGTTGTTTGTGAAATGCATCTTCTCCTCAGCAACATAAAACTGCTGAACAGCTAATAAAGAGTCTGAACGGTGGTTTGAAAGTAGTTAGCACCTAATCAAATGCACATTTCACTGTGCCCTAGTTCTCATCACACACTGACATCAGGTGAAACTTTGCCCCAGGGTATCACATAGGGGGCTGCATGCAGACAGTCTGTGTGTATATAAGTTGCCTGTGTGGTTAACCACCATTAATACCAAACCACAAACTCGATGAACACGCACCATTTTGTAAAAACTCCTTAAAAGGTTGCCCTGCCTCTGGATGAAATTAACTAAAGGCCCTTGCTGGCCTCCTCATACACTTAATCTCTCAATGAGAGGTGCTCAAGTGTATCCAAAGCTTGAATTAAAAATACTGGCTTAAAACTGGCCTTGCTTCCTTTCAAATCATCTCCCTCTTCTAGCTGATAGCACCCCTCCTCTGCTCTCTAAGCCTTGTCATTAACTTCCCCTGCTAAGCTGTAGATGAGGAGGTGATATGAGCTCCTGATATTAAAGTCATTCAGATGAGAGACTGAGGAGAAGTGGGATTGGGAGGCGCCATGTGTTAATTGAGGCAGGCAGCAGGTTCAAGGCATAAATGTGTGTATGTGTGTGTGTGTGTGTGTGTGTGTGTGTGTGTGTGTGTGTGTGTGTGTGTGTGTATATGTCTGGGGCAGAGGTATGTTCCAGTCGGCGTATATATACATACAAATATTCAGAGTTGCTAATAGTGTGAAGCATGGATGTTTACAGTAAAGTTCATGCCAGAGACACGTTGAGTTTCATGATACTGTAGTTTGAATACTGACGAAGAGACAAGAGAAATATGGAGGAGATAAAACTGATACATGCTTCTTGCTGGAGATTAATTACTAGCAGCATTGTCTTAACCTTTTCTCTGTATTAACCCATAGTATTGTTACTCATCTCTCTTGTCAGGAACAAAATTAGGAAGCTATTTTACAATATATTCTCAATATAACCTTAAATAAATATTGTCTGCCTCACTGCATCTCTTACTTGTTTCTTGCCATTTCTTATATTTCCTTACTCCCTCTTTGTCTCTTTCTTTTACAGAGTGATAACTTGTTGAGTTATCTGACAGTGGAGGAGACTCTGACCTACACAGCTCAGCTGGCCCTGCGGAAACACTCGACCAAAGCTATAAAGACGAAGGTGACTTTGGAGAGCCTCTTCTGCTCTGTCCACTCAATCTGATTTCTTCAGCTGAAGCATTTCTCCCGGCTAGAGAAAATATCTTTACTATGCCAAATAGTCACAGCTATTTCAAGGAATGTAATGTCCAACATCAGGATAACTGATAATATAAATTAGATATAAACATTTCTTCAAAGGTCAAATGAGTTGGATATTCCATGTAACTCCTGTGTCTAATGCTCTCTTCTAAGTATATTAGAATGTGTATTGTACCAAAATGTTCTTTGCGTCAGCTGGTCATCAGCACCGACACTCACACAGCTGGTGTGTTTACCATTTTAGTTAAATTAAATTATTTATTTAACATTGCAATATTGAAATAATTATTTCAATACTTCCTTATCATTTTTTGATCCGAAACAGATGTAAACCTCCAGGCCCTGTCCTTCACTCAGAAATACTCAGAGAGGAGTAATTCACCGAAAATATTTCTACTAACTAGAACTATCAGGAACATTATTTACAGTCAGCCTTTGCTGGCAGATATTTTTTATTAGTAGTAATTATCTTGTCAGCTGACCCTTGACCTCTGACTCCTGTGCAGGTGTCGGCGGTGATGGCCGAGCTGAGTCTGAGTCATGTGGCCCACAGCGTTATTGGAGGTCGTGTTTTCCCAGGGATCTCCGGGGGCGAGAGGAGGAGGGTCTCCATTGCCAGCCAGCTACTTCAGGACCCAAGTGAGTACCTCTGCAGCTGGGAAATACAATATATATTAGATTATATGAACTAAAGGGTGCTATTGCTGCTGATTTAAGGTGAATCAGGGTAAAAACCATTATCTCTTAAATCCTTTAAGCTTTACAGAACTCAAATGAGGAGATGTGGAGTAGATAAACTGAAGCATTAGAGGTGAACACACATGGGATGAGGATTATACAAAAGGGGCTGTGGCAAAATTTCAGAAAGTTTTGCTCACTCTGTTCTGTAAATGATTAGATATAACACATTATATTTCATACATCTGCTGTTGGAAGCAACATGACTGGAGGCAGGACTGAGCTATCCAGAGAACAGAAGAAAGTTCACTACAGAACCCATCTCTCCCCAAAGATTTTTAGAAGTCCACACTGAGAAACAAAGGGATCTAAGTAAGAGAGGACTAAGGAAAGGACAGTGAAAAGGACAGAGGGAGCGATGGAGAAGCATAATGAAAGACTGGGTTATCACACCACAAAGGGAATGAGCAGAGACCCACCTCACCGTGTGTGTGTGTGTGTGCGTGCGCTTGTGCTCATTCCAGGTGTAGTTTATCAGGTCTACATTCCTCCAGGGAGATTCAAAGGTCTCAGTCCTCATTCAGGATTAGACTGGCCATGGAAACACACACACACATACAGAGTAATGAGGAGTTCCCATTCGCTGCCTCTCCAATCAACCAGGAAATGAATTAATCTCACAATTAAAGCATCTGCTAATTCCACTCTGCTTTCATAATGCAAAGAGGCAATCTTTTAATTGTCCTAATTAGAGTAATTAACAAAAAAAAAAAAGGACTCACTTATCTTCACAAGTGAAGTCGGCCCCGTTGAGAGTCCTGCACGTGCCACTTAATAAAAAGTACATTTAAAAGTTTCTAACTTAAAAGAAGAAAAAAAGTTATTGTCCTGCCTCGCTCTTGTTCTCGACGCGTCAATGTGTGACAAACCTGCGTCATTGGGGTGATGTCATTGCAGGGGTGATCCTATTGGATGAGCCGACCACTGGCCTGGACAGCATGACCGCAAATCAGATTGTGGTGCTGCTGGCAGAGCTGGCCAGGAGGAACCGCATCGTCATAGTAACCATCCACCAACCGCGCTCCGAGCTCTTCAGGGTGAGTTTCCAGATAAACTTAAGAAAAGACGAAAGAGTGACTAATAGATCGAAAACTTCCTCTAACCAATATGTTCACATTATTTCAAGTCTATCTTAAAACAATACCCAGATGGCCATATGCACATCAAAACAGTTCCTGTTTGCTGTAATGCAAGAGACATGAAGAGATACCCTTATAATGGGATTTTAATGGAAGTGATGGGGCACAAAATCCACTGTCCTCCTTCTGTTAGTCAAATTAAGAGGTTATCTTCAAAAGTTACAACCTTATAAGTATGTAATTTCCTCTCTTTGTTTCTGCAGACGTTTCCTTGCTGAGCTGCAGTGGAGGGATAGAAACACTTTGTCTAACTCAGTCTGCTGAAGCCTCATATTAACTTCAGCTAAACTTTACAAGTAATTTTCACTCAGAAAGAAGGTTATGGATTTTGTCCTCCATTTCTGACATGAGGAAGACATATTTTCTGTAATGATGGACAGGGAAAACAATTACAGCAAACAAATGTGGGCATGTGATTATTGTTTTCTATCCTTTAAACACAGAAAAACTCACCATTTTCTACTAAGATCATGCGTTGTAGATTAGTTGATAAGCGTGCTGAAGATATTAAACTATTTCTGTCTGTCTGTCTGTCTGTCTGTCTGTCTGTCTGTCTGTCTGTCTGTCTGTCTCCCAGGTGTTTAGCAGGATAGCTATAATGAGTCGGGGGGAGCTGGTGTTCTGTGGGCAGCCAGAGGAGATGGTGGACTTCTTTGGCCAATGTGGATATGAGTGTCCAGAGTACTGCAACCCCTTTGACATCTATGGTACTGCATGCTATGATCCTGTACTGTAAATTAAAGCCGCACAGCTATAACAAAAAAAGAATACGTACATCTTGACAATATAGAGTATAAAAGAATGAAGTGTGTGTATTGAACATTCAAATATTGAAATTGCTGTGATGTCAAACAGTTGACTTCACCTCAGTGGACACACACAGCAGTGAGAGGGAGACAGCCACCTTCAGTCGCATGCATGAGATCACGTCATCCTATCAGAGGTCTGCCAGCTACCAGAGCATGCTGGGAAAAGTGGAGCAGAGCCTGCAGCGGGTAGACAAGCCAGCCATCCCCTTTAAGAGCAAAGAGTCACCCAGCGGTGCAGCCAAACTTGAAGTTCTGCTCAGGTCAGTGCTGAGCGAGTCTTCAGTCCCCTTGTGAAGACATCGTCTATAAAGGCAATAATTCATTAATGCTAACTACAAAAAAGTATATGATTATTGAGTAGATGTATCCATCTCATACCCTTCTACATACAAAGACATTTGGTAATCGTTTCTGTATCATGTATCTTTCTGCCTTACTTATCTCTGACTCTTTTCTGTCTCTCTCATTTGTACAAGTCTCCCTCTCGCCCTTTGTGTGTTGCTATCTGAAAATGTACCTGAGGAAACGTACCGTTGTGTGTGTTCTGTGTGCAGGCGGACGGCAAGAAACCTGTCCCGAGACAGAATGGGTGTTCTGATGCGTTTGTCGCAGAACCTGATCTACGGTCTCTTTGTGGCCTTCTTCGTGATGCATTTAGACAACGACGTCAACAAGGGGGCTGTGCAGGACCGCATCGGCATCATCTATCAGAGCATTGGTGCTTCGCCCTACACTGGCATGCTGAATGCTGTAGCTCTCTGTGAGTTTCACACCACACATCTGCACAGAGAGGGGAAAAACATATATTTCTTTAAAAAAAATGTTCAAAGTGTTTTTAAAATATTTAATGTTTTGACAAAGGGATTCTTATTAAAAAACTATACTAAAGCATTTCTATGAAGCAGCTCTGTGCTGAACTGGTATGACACCACTTAGTCTCGGTTATCTTCTTCTGCTTGGAAATAAAAACTGGAATGTCCAAGGCCATTTAACTGCAGGTGTCTGATAACATCACTAAAACAATATCTACAGAAGATGGATATGATGACTTTAGGGAAATTCTGAAGTGGATGAATGTGTGTGTGCTCTATCACCTGAGTTAAAGTCTTTATCTTGGCCGTGTAAGCTCGCTTATCTCTCGTTCAGTAGGTGAAAGGGGTCTGCTGCCTACAGTATTTTTGTTCCCTTCTGCAGAAATGGGTAAAGTCTGGCTTTGATTTTGTTCGGTGAAAGCACCCAAAGACTCTCAAGAGGTCAGAGTAAAATATTAAGTGATGAGTTGTAAATATAGTACTAGTGTTATAGATTAAAACTTCAGTTGGTCATCATCACACCGTAGTTGCAGTTTGCATTTGCAGTTTACCTACAGAGGCAGAATGACCTTTACTCCATTTAGAGATCACTGAACGCAAGAGCCTTTTAGACCCATACTATCGATATTATCTGTCTTTATATGTCTCTGTGTTAAACAAGTTCATGGTTCATATTTATAGCAGCTGAGATAATCTCAAATACAGATTCACACATTTACTGCATAGACAGAGAGAAACAACTACAACTACAGGTCAGGGCCTATTTTAGGACCTGTATGATGGTAGGGTTTCATGAACTTTATTCATTTTTATTTGATCTTGTGGAATGTATTGTTGTTAACTATTAACTCAGCTTGGACACACTTTTTTTTTATATCTCAGTGATAATTTTTCAAGTTAAATTAAGGTTGAAGAGGGCTAAATGGATCTTGAAAGGTGTTGGTGATAGGTAATAAGGCTTCAGTAGAACCTATCTTAATATTCATTTTACATGTGTACGTTAAACGATGATATAAACACTAACCAGTGAAGGATATTGGCTATATGGGGTGATTATCTGTTCTCTGTCTTCTTCAGCTGTCAGCTGAGTGTAAAAGCTTGGCTTTAGGGCTCTGGCTGTCACAGATACTGAGGATAAGAGATCTGATAAAACACTGGGCTGAGCAAAAAGTCAAACTACAGTGAAGAGGTGATTAAAAGCACTCCACAAGCACCCAAACAGCCAGAGGCAGTGGCTGGGAATGGCATACTGACCTTGAATCTTATAGATAAAGACTGATAGGAACAGGTTCACTGAGTTGTCTGAATAAAGCCAAGAACATCTGCGAATCTGAAACATGGACTGATGGCAAACGGCCAGCTTTGAGTTTTAATCAGCCAAGACATCAAGACCAATAACGTGGCTTGTTGGAGCAGGCTTGCCTTTGGTCTTCATGCAGCATGTATTTGTATTTAGTACAAAGGATTTTTACAATTTCTAACATATTTATTTCAGTAATTTAAGAGCTTCGTGGGCTTTCAGTATGAAATGTGTCTCCTCTTTTCCACTCATCACTTCATTATCTGCTCTCTCTGCTTTTCTCAACAGTCCCGGCGCTGCGAGCCATCGGTGACCAGGAGAGTCAGGATGGTCTGTACAGTAAATGGCAAATGTTCTTAGCTTACATCTTCCACATCCTGCCCTTCAGCATCCTGAGTGTTTTCATCTTCACCTCCTTCCTTTACTGGTGGGTGGTGTGTATTTGTTTGCCATGGGGCATCATACAGCATGTGCATACACATTCAATCTCCCTCAAGGATTTAATAAGTCTCATATTTTATACATCCACCTTAACAGCCCCGCAGGTTGTTCTTTTGATAGGCCTCTACCAAACTTTACCGTAAAATTACAATTAAACAGTTTGGTAAAAACATGTTTTTAGAAAATTGTTTGACCCTTATTAGACCTTTTTTGTTTAATCAAGTTATATAATACCATTCAGTAAGATCTCTAACACTTTAATGTCGGAAAGATGCTTACCTTTGAAAGTTAACCTAACAGAGTCCTCATGAGGTCTGGAGTGTTTATGTTACAGTAACATTTAGCTGATTCTTTTAGCCTAACATACCTAAATCGAGTGGTATAAATGGCTCAATAAGATTGAGCTCAATTCAACACATTTTCCAATAAGGTGTAGTGTCTCAAAATGTGCTCTACCAAGCAGCTGAGGAGAACATTAAAGACTTTTAAACTTCCCCTTTAACTTAAATGTTTTGCCCCTGATGCTCTCAGGACGGTGGGGATGCACCCTGACAGCTTGCGCTTCCTGTGTTATTCTGCTGTCGTCCTGGTGCCACATATTATAGGTGAGACAAGTAGACTTACATGGACAAGCTCCCAAGCATCTTCTATTTCTTCAAAGCGAAGTATTATAGGGATATGTCTGCTTATCTCCATGTTTCATATCCTATAACTCTAAAAACGTCTGTCCTTATTACCAGTTTGCTATCAACACAGAGGGACAGACCATCTTTGTGTTTTAGAAACACAAGTATACAAATGTGTTGGACTTAAGTGAAGCTCCTTTTAATGTCATGTTTCCACTGTTAATGGCTTTATGTTGCATGTTTCAGTAGATACATTGTTTTTCCTCAGGTGAGTTGTTAACTGTGGTGCTATTGGGAGTGGTCCACGACCCGAACATGGTCAACACTGGAGTGGCTCTGCTCAATATTGCAGGGATCTTAGTGGGATCTGGCTTCCTCAGGTGAGACATCCAATATGTTTTCAATTTAATTAGTAAGTTGAAGTAACTTTAAGCCAAGCCTGTTGCGATTTGGACCACTAATCGGCAATAAGCTCTTCAAGATGAAGGAAAGGCTATCGATAACGCTCCTTCCTCTTCCTCTCAACAGGAGCACCCAGCAGATGCCGGTGGTCTTCCAGTGGCTCAGCTACCTGACCTTCCAGAAGTACAGCTGTGAGCTGCTCATAGTCACCGAGTTCCACGGACTCAACTTCACATGCAGTAAGTTGTTTTTACCATGATGGGACCATCTTCTACTTCCACCTACCCTGATAATGTTATATTCACAGCTCACAAACAATATATACCAGCTTGAGTAGTACTTAAAAAAACATGTAAACATATTTTTTTGTAAGTTATATTACTATCTCTTGACATCACTGGGAATATGTTTTGCCCCTGAAAGTAAATCTAGTCCTGAATCACATTTGCAATTAAGGAAATGTAATTTTCTTCTTTTCTTCTACCAATGCTTTTACAAGTGCTCGATGTAATTAATGAGTTCAGTGTTCAAGGACACATGGCAAGACAGACTGAAGGACACTCACTGGCTGTTTTGGGAACTGAAGCCATCTTTTAAACCAGACACATCTTTAACATTTTCCCTCTGGTTTGTTGTGCTGTTGCAGATGCTTCCAAACCTTTGCCAGGAGCCTGTATGATCACTCAAGGCAGTCAGGTCATTGATGAGGGTTATCCTGGCGCTCTGTCCCGATACACACTAGACTTTGTCCTCCTCTACTCCTTCCTCCCTGCTCTGCTGCTGCTGGGCATTATCAGCTTCAAGATCAGAGACAAGCTTGTACGTCGCTAAAACCACAGTCACACATTCGTGGGGGGCTGCGGGTCTTTTATTTAAAACAGCAAGATAAACTGAGTTTGTTTGAGAAGATGTAAAACAGATTTACAGTATGATGTTAGTCTGAGAGGATGAGGAAGACTGACGTACTGCGGCTCCTGCTAACATGCATCATCTGTGGCTGCACCCTTTCTACCAACATTCAAGGAAAATCTCCGGGTAAACACTTTTACAGAATAAAGTATTATAAAGGTCAGAGCAATGATGCAAGTACAGAGAGCTTCTATTAGACGTTTTCTCAAACAATGCCAATGCAGGATGCAAAGTGTACAGTACAGTAGGGTTAAAGATATATCCAATATCTATGGACATCATACCACCTGATATGCAGCTAAATGACTGAATGGTCCTTGTACTAAAAAGCACCAAACCTGCAGCTTTAACACTGAAAGGTCTCAAACAACATCTGAGACGGGCCGCACAGATTAATCTTAAGGTCCTGTATATATCTGCACAAATTAAGTATTTTCATATAAATGTATATACAAAGTGGTACGCGTAAACTAAAGCTCAAACTTAAACAAATAAATTTGACCGCTATCAACAAGTACCAAAGGAATTTTCACATTCTAAAACACAAACATGTCCCCTATGTATTATGTTGTTTTAAAAAAAATTATATTGTGATTGTAATGTTTCATGAATAGGAAGTGATGCTTATTGTAATAATAAGTTTATTGTTTTCAGAGAACATTTCATCATCAGGATACAAGTAGTTTTGTTTTGTTTAAAATAGACACAGAAGTAAATAAATAAAGCAAAGTGTATATTGTATTTACGTTGATATAATATGTTGTGTGTGTGTGTGTGCTGGTTGTCTCTCATGTCTCTAGCTCAAGTCCTTTCCATGACTTTGATGCATTCCTCTTATACTGCTCCAACTCCTGAAAAACAGAAAGAGAGAAGAAAAAACATTACACTTGTACACATGAAAAGGTGCAGGCAGTTGGTTAGACATACGCTATAATGAAGAAAAGCCTGCAAACTCATTATAGTAAACAAGGTTTTGTTCTCCTCCACAGACATATAAAAGTAGATATAGGGAACAAATAACATTATGTTTGTAAAACCAGCAACATGTGAAGCATTTAAATGAACACTGCATTATATCTAAACGGTTCAAGAACTCCAAACATCAAACGTTAATTTCTTTCAGGCTGTATCATGAGTCAACTGGACTATTTCCTCCATGTTGGTCTACACTTTGAAAAATTAGTTCTACAAGCTAGCGCCATGTAATGGAGAACTCAGATTCAACAGCAATATTGAAAACCTCTTAGATTTAATCATTTTATTAGATTTAGTCATTTTATTAGATTTAGTCATTTTATTAGGAATCTGCTGTTTCCTCTTTCCTTCTGAGTTATTTTTTGATATAGCCGTATTTGTGTAATATAGAAAGGTAGGTAACACCAATGTGGTAATGTGCCAAGATATGCAGCAAAGGCAGGAAAGAAAAAGGCTGCTTTCTAGTAAACATGGATGTAAACAATGCAGGATGCAAAGAAAAATCTGCTTCGTGAATGTTTTATGGAGGAAAGAAATGCATTCATGATACACAAACTAGGTCTAAAAGTACACAATCTCAGGCAGGTGGTTAACCTGACATGTAAATGGCCTTTCACTAATGTTTCCTTTGTACATGTACTCCGTTGGTGTAAACCTTTATTTTCTCTTGGTGCTTAACCAGACCAATTACATTGTGTTTCGTTCAACGGCAGAGCAGGTTGACCAGCATCAGGTTCGTCAGTCAGCGATAACAGCACTGTGAGGTTACTAGAGTTCAAGTGCCAGAGTGGCACTGTGACAGGTCGACAAGAGCACAACTGATGTCTGAGTTTATAACCAGGATATTTTACAGCCTGTTACCGAGACCTAGACAGAAACACTGCTACAGACAGAAGGTTACTCCAGAACATTGACCTTGATTAAGACAGGTGTGGAGCACAGAGCTCAAGACAGTGTTCAACAGAAGATCTGCTCGTCTCTGATAAAGTGTGAATTACTATTTAATTCAGCTGATCCGTTTTTTTTTGTGTGACCTCAATTCACCAAAATATTGTACTCAAGTTATACATACATATACATATATATATATATATATAAAACTTTGATAAATAAATAAAACAAAATGTTATAAATAACCATTATTAAGAATCTTGAGCACTCTGAAATGTCTCCCTGTATGAGCTCTCATTAAATCTAACCTCTTAATCAACTAGAAAATGTATCATCGACACTACTCCTCTTAATCTTTTTTTTTAATCCGTTATCTTCCTCAATACTTGTTCCTCTTCACAGTGAGGTCAAAGGTCAGGGTCACAAAGCACATATAAGTGAACAAGAAGTTATGGTTAATACTGAATAATCATTATACTGCTGAGTCATCACACTGATTGCAGTACTTTATCATGTGTTTTGCCATAGTATAAGAGTGTATAGTTTACATGTGCAGCTGTAAAGTAATACAACAGTGGCATGTGACTGGTCAAGATGTGCTACCTGGTCTTTCTGGGCTCTCATGGCATCAATCTGAAGCTCACTGTACTGGGGGTCTTTGGCTGGATCCTTTAGTTCCCTCTGCTCACCGGTATTCTGCTAAGACAAAGTCAGTTAGATGGACAGAGATATATTATAAATGGACAGTTGACAATGGTCCTTATTCATGTAAAAATGCATATTTATGCGAAGGAATGCTGTGAATATGATTGTCCAGTGTGAGGGTGTTCATTTTCTTACAGGTCTAGTGTGTAGGATCTGGCGACATCTAGTGGTGAGCTTGCATTTTGCGCCCAACTGAAACTTCTCCCATTTGGGAGAACTAAACCGAAAACACCAAAACAATAAAACACAAAAATGCGAATGGCCCCGTCTAGAACAAGTGTTTGGTTTGTCCGTTCTAGGCTACCGTAGAAACATGGCGGTTAAGGTAACAAAAACACAGCCATTCTTATTTTCAGGTGACTATACACTAAATAAAACATGCTTAATAATATTATTCTGCCAATATATCCCCCTAAATGGCACACACCGTACCTTTAAACATCAGAGGCTAAAGCAGTTGCACTTTGCAATACTAAGTCAGACAAAGGTGTCGTCAGTGAATGAACTACCTCTTGGGGGAAGACACGTTCGTAGACTTTCTTCCAGAGGTCCTTTGGGTTTTTGGCATGCAGAGATGTGATGTCCACATCAGTAGTATGAGGGGAACCTGAAGCAATACGAGCATTATTTTAAGCAATCAACAAATGTCAGAAGGTGGATCTAAATCTTGAGTATATCTTTCAACACAGCACAGCAAAAGCATTTTAATTACATCTAAATGCATTACGTGCTTCTGGCCACCGAGTGATGCTGTACTCACCTATTTGGCTGAAGGAGTCGGAGCCTGCTGGAATAACGAGAGGCTTCGTGGAGTCACAAGACACAGTTTTCCTGATCACAACATTTAAAAAAAGAATAGAAAACACAACTAAAACCAAAGCATTCAGTTGTACTACTGGTTGGTGTACAATCAGTATCCTCCTCACCCTCTGTCCAGACCGAAAGCCAAGTGGGAGAAGAAGCTCTTGGTTTTTGACATTAAGCTCTCCGACTTCATGTTTGTGAACTGATGAAAAGATTAAACACAGGAAAAGAAAAAAACAATGGGATAAAAGATAATTAGATCAGCAACAGTTGATAGAATTTAGTGGTAAGATACAAAGAAGAAAAGATTACAAAGTGTATCAAAAGTTATGTTAAATGTAAATGTGTTGCATGTATAATCAAAGCAAACTTACAATAAGCGAAGCTGCGTAGTAGTGGGCAACAAAACGCAGTGTTTTACAAACCACTTTCCTCTTGTCCGAGTCAAATTCCTGCAACACATATGGAAAAATAAAGCTCTCCCTCAATAATGTGTAATACAGATCATACCAGGATCTAAGAAGTTACAACAATGTAGCTGTGACTATAACACATCAGACCCTTGAACAACTTCTCTGCCTAAAAAACATTTAAGTTGTACGAATAACAAGCACTTCAAATATCATAAAAAGTATGTCGTTCAGCCACCAGGAGATCACCTCAATAGATAACACTTAGGTTGAAGTGTGTGTTTTACCTGAAATATATCATATTTGCTGCCAATAATCAGCAGAGGAACAGGAAATGGACTGATCAGCTCTCTGTCCTGTTGACAAAGTCACAGTTAACTCAGGATATGTACCATCTTACATCTGCACTGGACAAAAAGAATGAATCACCTTTCATCTTACACATCTTATTTCAACTTTGTCTGCAGTGTGGGGTGTGAGATTTGGTGAACTTTCCTTTTATAATAGCTGGTTTTCACAATGTTTGTTCGCAATGTTGTCTTTTTACATTTTAATTTGAGACATATAAACATTTTCCACGAGTCTAAAGCATGAGCATTCCTCAGGAAGTTCAAATATGCTACTTTATGTCGCCCTGGACTGAGGAAAAGATTATCTGATATAATAGCGAGTGTAAAGAGCTGAGGTCTTACAGGATAGTCTTTAGGTAACACGCGTGCTGCTGAATGAACAGGTGTCTGGTGTTTGGCTTTCTGTGCTTTCTGTGCTTGCTGTGCCTGGGAAGAGACTTTCTCCAACTGATTTTGTGCTGCCTGCAGCAGCTTTTCCATGGTTCCCCACAGGGCGTTGGGTTTAGACAGGTCCAGAATGAGGATGACAGAGAGAGACCTGGGAAAAGACAGGAAGGACCATGTGATCTTGCAGGATATATAAAAAAAAAAAAATACCCTTCCTTTACTGGCATGACACACTAATAATAATAATAATCACATTCATCCATCCATCCATCCATCCATTATCTGTAACCGCTTATCATATTCAGGGTCGCGGGGGGACTTGAGCCAATCCCAGCTGACATAGAGCGAAGGCAGGGTAGACCCTGGACAGGTCGACAGGCTATCACAGGGCTAACACATACATTCACGTTCTGAACATGTCAAACACGGCCCCTTACTCTAAAACAGTGAACTGTGAAAGAGACAACAAGATCTCGGGAAAAATGACCTACCTGATAACGACGGCAGTGATGGGGATCTGGACCAGGTCTGACAAAGAGGTCCCTCCTCCCAGTTCCCATAGGTGGGCTATGTCTTTGGGCTGAAAGACGAAACCAAGTTCACGTTACACAGTATGTGCAGTATTTAATGCAAAAATAAGGTATTTACTGGAGAAATAGAAAACCAGTAGGTTTGGGTAAAAAGCATTTCATGTCAAATAAATTCACCAACTCCCACAGTGAGACTGGTGAATTGTGCTCCATGTGCTGGAGTACTGGTCATTGTGATGAATGATTGTAGTCTTTTATAGTTCAGGACTATCAGTTTGATCCCATTTTAATCCCAGACTAACAGGGCTTCCTTACTGTGTTGTGTCCTCGGGCCCGTCTGCCAAACGTGTACTCCAGTGCCAGAGTTGGCTTGGATGGTTCATCCCTGGTGGATCAAAAACAGCATTATTGTTGTCAAACAACAAAGCCAAAGCTTAAAGATCAATTTACTCACTTTAAGTGCTTGAAACCTAATCTTGCTGTGTTTTTTTTTTTTTATCAAATGGAGTGTCATTTTCGTGCCATGTCATCGGCTCTGTTCTCTGAAGAAGACCGTGAGATGCAGCTAAAAACTGTGACCTTTGATCTTAGATGATCAATGATGCATCCTGTTCCTAAAGTAATTTCCATGTTTAAAGCATCATTGTTAATAACTGGCATGTTGAATTGTGTTTTGGGTGAGCTGTGTCTGAAACATTAGTGTGCGTATAGAATATAAAAAGGGTTACTGTGAGGCTGGAGAACCACACACAGACTCACCTGTCGAGGCATCTGAGGAGGATGGACGTCTTACCCTGAAAGAAAGAAAAGGTGGGCTCACTATCCAATGTGTGAAGACAACAAGAAGAGAGAGCTCTCCTTAGAAGAGAAGACATGTGGCTCTATGATGAGGCACGACGGTAAACATACCCCGGCTTTGCTCCCCATCAGAAACACGGTCCTCTCGCTGACCGCCTCTCCTCGGTCCTCTTCCCCACCTGCAGCCTCCCGGCCGTGGACCTCCTGCTCCGCCTGCTCCTCCGCCTGCTGCTCCGCCTGCTCCCACAGAGTGTCTGAGCTGACAAACACGACACAAACACACGCTGTTGTTTCTATGAGGATGTTAGAAATAAGAAAATGTGCACACAAACTGATCCTCACCTTATTTTTGGCATCAAATCAGATTTGTAACCAAGTTTGACAACTTGAGAAGCTAACCAACAGCTAGCTAGCACCGAAGGAACCCCGTCCAAACGTTGCCAGAGTAACGGCGTCGTTTGATGACGTAATAATTGTTACTCATCAATGAGCATCATGGGAAATGTAGTAAAGGACTGGAACAAAGTAAGACTTGTATGCTCCATAGACTTGTATAGCTCTAGGTAAATAAGTTAAACTATTATAGTTCACTTTTATCAACATCATTATAGCATTTTGCAGTTTTGCATTTTTTTGTTAAAAAACAAAAAATAATATTTTATGCTCACAAATTGTATGTCTGTTATAGAATACCAACTGTATAATGTTAATTCCTCTAGTTATAGACCACACTATAAAGGTTATTCATGTGCAAAATTCAGGGGAGACAAACATTTTAAATCATGAAATCTCAGCATAGTTGTTTGCCTTTGTGGGTACCGAGAGAAAAATTGCCATGTAACTACCTTAAATGCCTGGGTTTGTTCCACTAACTGTTATTTACCAAACATGTCTTTAAATACATGTCTGGTTTAAAAAAAAAAAAAATACATATATATATATATATATATATATATATGTATATATATATATATGTATACACATATATATATAGCATATGGTACTATATATATATATGTATATTGCACATATGTATATATACATATATATCTGTCATATATCTATTTAATATCATATATGTATATATATATGTATATATACAGCATATGTATATATCTATCTATGTAGTATATATGTGTATATACATACATATATATATAATATGTATACGTATATATGTATGTATGTATAATACATATGCATATATATGCATGTAATATGTATGTACATATATACATGTATGTATATGTGTATGCATATATACATATATACATATATATACATATATGTATATATATATATATATATATATATATACATATAATATTAATAATATATCATGTATAACATCTTATATATATATATGTTTATATATATATATATGCTTTTACATATATATATATATATATATATACATATGTATATATATGCATATGCCATATGCATATGTATGTCATCCCATATATCAATATAATAATAATAATATTAAAGTATATATGCAATATAATACATTAATATATGCGTATACACATATATATATGCATGCATAATATTTTGTATCATCACATGCATACATATACTTATCTGTATATCTTACTATATATGTATGTATCTTATATCATCATATATATATATATATATATATATTATGTATATATATATATATATATATATGTATATGTATATATATGTATATATAGAGATATATAGATATACATATCTATATATATATATCTCTCTATATATATATCTATATCTATATATCTATATCTATATCTATCTATATCTATCTATCTATCTATCTATCTATCTATATATATATATATATATATATATATGTATATGTATATGTATATGTATATATATATATATATGTATATATATATAATGTATGTATATATATATATGTATATATATATATATATATATATAATGTATATATATAT